>JAAEAF010008342.1:0-16900 GCA_011037195.1 Triatoma infestans | reverse complement strand
TTTTGGGTTAGCTATGTTCTTTTTCCTTCTTTCTCTGTATGTACTAAGAGAAACGGTATTTATATTGTTGGGTAGCTATTTTCTTTTTCCTTCTTTCTCTGTCTGTACTAAGAGAAAGTATTTATATTTTTGGGTTAGCTATTTTCTTTTTCCTTCTTTCTCTGTCTGTACTAAGAGAAAGTATTTATATTTTTGGGTTGGCTATTTTCTTTTTCCTTCTTTCTCTGTCTGTACTAAGAGAAAGTATTTATATTTTTGGGTTAGCTATTTTCTTTTTCCTTCTTTCTCTGTCTGTACTAAGAGAAAGTATTTATATTTTTCCGGAAAAGTTCATTTTTGAGGGATTCTTCGGAGAACCGGAGATCATGCTTCCCCCAAAAAAATCTGGTGTGAAACACTCATACGACTTTCTCTGTTTCAATTAATGCAATTTAATTGACAAATTTTCATGAAAATTGCAATATTTACAAACGTTTATTCGGACTTTCCATAAAAAAGGTGGTACAGTTTGTAGAAGTATAACTGACCAGTGTGGCAGCTAACTCTGACCCAGTCAACAAAACTTGTGGCGGCAGTTTCAATTTGATCGTAGTGATAGGGGGTCCTCCCTCAAAACCCTAAAATGAACTTTTCCGGAAAAATGTTTCAAATAAAAGTGATTAGTTGATGTGTGTGCAGTTAGCAATCACAAGGTTAATGAAAATCTCTATGGCCGTTTACAAGAAAATTCCAAAAAAACTCTAAAATCTGTTGCACTTGTGGTTAGCCGGTTTTCTACAAATCTGGACTTGTATCACTGCTTGTTCAGTAAATAAATAAATATTATACAGGTGGTAGATCCATTCATTATACTGAAATAGTTGTACTTTAGAGTAAAGTTTAACGTTGCTCTTTCTCAGAAACCACCAGAAAATCAATTTCCCTGGAGAAATGCCTCAAATAAAAGTGATGGCATTTATGTGTTTGTGTAGAAAGTGTAACAAGTTTAAGAAAAATCGCGAAAAAGTGAAAAATCCATTCTGTAAAGACGCACTTCCAACCGGAAACTTTGTGTCAGATGTTGAAGAGCTACCTATAAACGGAATACCAAGTTTGTACTTTCTGCGACTTTTCATTTTGGAGATATTTCGTTCACATACTACATAAACTCGCTAAGAATATTTTTTTCGTACTCAGGGGATGTTTTTCTACTACCACTAAGAGAAAGTAAAAGTCGTTATATATATAAAATGTGTGTGTTTATTTACATGTTTAAATAAAATATCCTGAAAACGAAAAATCGCAGCAGACTCCGAAATTTGATATTCCATTTAATACCATCCCCATCTTACTCATGAAGGTGTTAGTCAAAAATCTGTCAACCAAAAGTTCAAGTCTAAACTTGCTTGAAAGATTTTTTGTTTGTTCGCGATTTTCTCCAAAACGGCTCCACAAAATTTCCTTTCAAGTTTACTCAATACTACCACACACATACAGCCTATCATTTTTTGGTGGTCAGCAAATTTATCAATTTATGCTTTCCTAGTGTTATACCACAAAACAGTGTTATACCACTTAGAGGTAACTTTAAGATCCATTCAATTGCATGTGTTACTGCTATATTTGGTGCAAGTTTGAAGAAAAGTGCCTAAACGGAATTGCGGCTTTACCGAATAGATTAGTGAATTTTAAGGGGTTTTCTCGAAAACGGATGTACTGGAATTCCTGTTACCTCTTAAATCTAAACTGTTGTTAAAAACATAAATCTATGTATAAGTACAGTTACAAAATATTAAGGCTAATTAATTAAACATTAAGTTTAATTCAACTATAAGTTTGAAGAAAATCTGTCAATTTGTATTGGAACTGCTATTGGACTGCTAAAAGTCGTGTTTTACGTAAAATTTTCCTTTTTTAATTTTTGTTTAGTTTAACACTGTGGAAGAAAAAATACAAAGGTGATTGGTTTCTGGAAACAGCAGAGAATATCTATTTTACTACAGAGCCTATGTCCACAGCTGCTGTTGACTAACCTTGGCCCATATCTAATATTGGCATATATTTATCTAAGATATTAAATATGCGTTTGCCTAGTTGTACGTTCATTGGTTAAGAGGGTTGCATCATTAGTCCCTGAATAGGTGCTTAACTTCTGCCATCTACACTTTCCTCCACTTTCACTTTCTCTTACTGTTTCAAGAGAAAGTGTTGCGATCTTGGCAAAATTTAGAAAATTCCTATGTGTGTGAAAAGTAGTGTATATGTATGTGTGTGCGTGCATGTTTTTTACTTGATATTTCATTTAAGTACCACCACCGTAACCAACCCGAAAGCTTCAGTCAAAATTCATCACTCATACTGCACTCATAAATACCAACTTATTTCAACAAAATTTAGGAAAATTTTATTTTTTGGGAGTTCTCGGGGAGAGCTGCAATGTAAATTAAGCATTCCTCTAGAATGTCACTTAAGTAATAGCAAGGAGCATTATCAAGTTAATGAAAACTGCCAACACATGGTTGGCATACACAGGGTTTCTACATTTTTTGGGAATTTTCTCAGAAACGGTTCCAACAAGTTTCTTTGAACTTAGAAAGCTAACTGGACAGATATACAAACGTAGCATAGAAATACTTTTCGAGAAATATTATTGAGTGTTATTTGGTCTTGATCGAAGCGCTGGCATCTGAACTGCAATGTGATCACATTCACCACACTAAGGACAGCTAAACGTTGAATAAATATTCCAAGTTTCCAACAACAAAAATTCACAGTTTCTATGAACTGCAGTAAGAGAAGATCTGTGAATGTTTCACACCGAAAGTTTGTCCATATTTGGAAGATCTCAAACTATGTATTTCCGGGGAAAATGCGATTTCAAAAACAATTGTTACTTAGCAATACTTCATCTTATAGTACTAACAGAAAGTAAAAAGGAGTAATTCCTGTTGGTAATAATTAAGTAACGAGTAGAAAACACAGTACGTTGCTGACACACCATATTTAAATAAATTAACTTTGAAGAAAATGAAAATTTACCTCAACTATAATAAATGTTAATGAAATTACACAAAAGTTCACTTAAAGTTCATTAACTCTGGACTTGATTTAATATAATTTTGTCATCTTAAATATTATAGAACATTGCATCACAGTGACATTCAAATCAAGTAGATATTATTCAAGAGATAAAAAGAGACAACAAGAAAATTACTAATTATAGTAGGAGTAAGCATACTGGGGAGTAACTGGAACATCAGGAAACTATATTGTATTGGCAATATCTAAAACTAGTATATCGATCATTGGCACACCTTATATCTGAGAATTCAAGAAAGATCTGTATATTTGATCTATATTCTCACCAAGAACATCATTGAAGCTCCAATTTGATTTTCCCCTTTTGGATACATTACGTGTCTTACAAATGGATTCGAATCGACTTATCAAATGTAATTAATTCCCTGAAGATCTTTCAGTTTAATTTGAAATATCCTAGAGCAACGTTCTTCAATCTTTTCACACCTGCGGACCAGCAAAAATAGGACTATTAATTTAACGGACCGGCAGATGCTATAGGTAAATTATGTCGAATTCAACACCAGCCGAATTAAGTCAAAAGTAAACTAAAGTCGTTGAGTACGTACATAAACGTTCAAAATACATGGTGCAGGTCGGCTGTGTATAGCAAATATAGAAAACAAATTTGGTATGAAACACTCACACGACCTATTCTTTCACTCCTGTTAATACAATGATTTAGAAAAGACAATTTTCTTTTAAATTTCAAATTTTCCTCATTTGTTTTAACATGAATGTAGAGGTGGTGGGGAGATGATCAATCAGATAGGGAACATAGGTAGACAGAGGAGTGATTACATTGGAGCCAACTAAGAGCACCCTAGTAACACAGAACCAACCAAAATAAATTTTAAATTTTACGCTACAAATTCTACAAAATTAGCTAAAAATCTTTTACTTATTCTTGTTTCTTTTTTTTTAATGTTTCAAATAAAAGTGGTAGGTTTATTTGTGTGTAGTTAGCACACCCAAGTATACAGAAACCGTTAAAGTCATTTTAGAGAAAATTCCGAAAATCTCAAAAAATCGAACTTCCGGATAACTCATTTTCTCTAATTTGTAATTCTATCGATGCATCTAATTTATAGTAAATTTTATATAGGCGGTAGAATCAAACATTGTACTGAAGTCTTACTTTAGAGGAAAAACCAAACACTACCCCCTTCCTAATTACCCCACCGAACAATCAATTTTCCCAGGAAAGTGTTTCAAATAAAAGTTATGTGTGCAGATTGCGCCAAGTTTAAAGAAAATTGCGAAAAAATAAAACTCAGTAAAGTTGCATTTCCGGTTGATGTATTTTGCGCGAAAATAAATAAAAACTGTTTATATTAATTAAAAGTTTAAAATCTTATTATTTTGTTGCAAATTTACCTGCCAGAGTAGAAACTGTTCACGGATCGGTCGGAAATTCCGCGAACCCAAGGTTAAATAAAGAACACTGTCCTATTCTGAACCCAAGGGGTTGCCATGATATTTTAAAGATAATTGGAAGCGCCATAAAATTTTCATGTCTGAAAACAACATGAGATGAAACATTCACAACAGGTGTCTGCTAAAACAATCATTATAATTTCTAACTGATCGATTTTCTTAAACTTGCAACGTTTCCTAAATGTTTAGTTGGGCCTCACTTAGTTATAAATAAAAGCAGGGGGATTATGCTTGTTTACCTGAATATGATTTGTGTATGGCACAAATCCATATTCCCTCCAGATCCCTCTGCTTTAACTTCTTAGCACAGCTTTGTAACGGCAGTATAAATTTAAAGCCGAACTCACAGGTCCCCCGCTGAGAACACCCTATAATCAATTTAAGGCCAAACTCAATGTCGCCGCAGACAACCCTCAAATCCAGAAAAAGTTTTGGATAAAGAAAACTGATGGAGCACGTTAAAGAGAATTCCTCTCTTCTAGTAAACCTATTCACTTCGAATTTGGAATTTAGCAATAGTTGTAATATACCATATACCATCTATTTCACAGGTGTAAGAACCGTACATTATATGAAACGACACTTTAGAGTAGAGCTAAATATTGCAGCATCCCCAGAAAACTTTAAATATCAATTTTCCTGGAATAAAAGCCATTTTCAAATAAAAGTGACAGCCGCTTTCCGGAAAATTGTGAAAAACAAAAATCTTCCAGTACAATGGCATTTCGGTAGATGGACTTTGACAGAAACCTTCTTGTGAAAAGCGTCAGTGGGTACCTAATGGGAATATCAACTTTCAGCTTGTTGTGTTTTTTCCTTTTTGAGATATTTGTTCACACAGATATACAGATCATATGCTAAAAAACTTTTTTCATTTTCGGGTAAGTCCTGAAACACGTACTTCCGGTGATGATTTTTAAATTTTAGCACAATCACAATATTTTCCTTTTCACTGTACAAATTATTATTAAACCGGATCTGACAACTGGAATTGCAAAATGTTTCATTACAGACTGTTTGTTTTGTTTAGTTCCAGGTGCCGTTGCTAAAATTAGCACCATTTTCATCAGAACAAGTTAGCACTATCCGCTGACACATGTGGATAAAAGGAAGCCGAAGATGATAAACATTGGAAGAGAAAAAAAGTAATAAACTGTCAAAGAAAAACAAATTAAATAAACAAAGAATTTAAAAATTATGTTGACTCAATGAATAAACAAATCAACGAATGAAGTAAACAAGTAGAAAGAGACAAACCGACAGAGAGAGATAGTAGAATAGAGACAGTATGTAGGGTGAAGATGCATTTCGAAACTCATAAGAAGTAGTAGAGACCTTGACCCGCCTTGCTAATAATACAATCGTGACTTTAACATACAGGAAAATTATTAAAATTCATCCATGCCATGGCTCACTATATATATATATATTATTTCCACCGTGTTTTATTTAGTTTTATTACTGGATGACACCATACTACACCTTGGGACGTCACCTCGACGAGGTTAAGTCAATGAAGGGAATACCGAATGACCTGAAAGCACACTTACTTAAATACTTGCCTTATGGTAATTTAATAAAAATCACTAGGGTCAACCAAATATTGCTAGTATTACTTATTAATTATGAAGATGACCCCTATCAACTCTTATCCAGTGAACTCTATTCACCATCTTGTGAAGATACACATGACTCTGAGCAGGCCAAATCATGGAATCGTCCAGTATACCAAGAATTCATCAGAGATATTTTCCGTAATAGCCTACTTCTTTTTGTGTCTCGACCGATTTTGGGCGTTCGCCCATCATCAGGATGTTATTACACTGTTCAACAAAAACATTCTTTAGTGTATCAATAAACTTTAGTTGAGTGTATCAATAAATTTGCTCGGTGCAAATCTATGGTATTACACTGTTTGACAAAAAGCATCCTGATGATGGGCGAACGCCCGAAACCGGTCGATGACCACAAAAAGAAGCTGGCTATCAGGGAAAATATCTCGCTGATGCTTTCCAGCTCTGCGGAACCAACCACAACAAATACCAAGAATTCCTCTCATATCTTTTCTTTCGCTACCTAGGTGCCGTTATCACCAACTTCTTCTCATGATGCTGAGTCAACACCGACTTTGTCCTTACGGGAATCGAAACCTGAATTCTCGCGCCAAAAGTGAATGCGCTAGGCCAACGCATGAGGGCATTCAAATATAACTTTTATAATGCTTCAAAATGAAACGCTACATGATCTGGCCACTACGAATCACTGTCTCAGTTTACTTATGGATTGTTACCTACTCAATGATTTCTTTCAATTCACGAACAATTACTCCAAACTGGGGAATTATTCTCTCAGATCTCATAGGCTTACACCCAAGGAACAGCCGATCAACTTGTGTTTTAATATTCTTGTATAATTTCAGTTAAATAATGAGAACACTATTTAATAGTAATGCCCTGAAAGTATTTTAGATTAGTAAGCGACAGAGTGACACGATGGAAGAAACTGGCGAATTATCTAATTACACGGCACCGGAACACTGGACTCTTTCTAACACAGTCAATATAATTAAACAGAAGTGTACAAGCTCATCAAGAAAGAGAGAATCTATAAAGAAACACCTGCCTCAAAAATCTAAACATTTTATGTATTCACCATATAACAATAAATTAACCTTGGATAATTACGTCACAGCCTATACATTCATATAGAAATTCGCATACGGAATACTCCCTACACACCGCACAAAAGTGTACACACATACGGAGACACACAAACACCACACAATCACTCTCTCACTCTCTCTCTCTCTCACCTGGACAGAGTCAACACACACTGACCGCCGAGCTGACGGACTATTGTCCCTAGTTCAACAAATCCAAGGACATGTCAGTTATGAGCGCATTGCCAATTACCTGATCTGTTAAAATTAACCTTAAAACGTAGTATTTTTCCTGTTTCTTATTAGTTTGAAAAAAAAAGAAGTGTTTCAGGGAAGTAAAATTTTCAAAATTAAGATTTAACCGGAAATAAACTTTTTGGGCCCTCCTCCTTCTTAATATATATATTTATATCTATATATATCTATATATACCTACTCTCTTAACTTATATATATATATATATATATATATAATATATAAAAAAGAAACAAATACCTCAAAAACACAAAAATCATTGGAAACACAAATTTGATATTCCGTTTATATTTCCTGACCGCAGATGTACGACTTTACTGATTTTTCCCTTCCTTTTTTCCCCATTTTCTCAAAATTGGCTCCAGAGAAATTGTTTAACTTCGTATAATGCCTGCCATTTTTATTTGAGACGATTTTCCAGGAATACTGATTGTTGTGGGAAGGGGGGTCTGAGCAGAACAACCTTGAGTCGACCTCTAAAAGTGCCACTTCAATGTGATATTGAGGTTCTATCATGTGTACCAATATCAAAGTGCATTCAGAGATTTGCTAGAATTCCAATTTGAAAAATCGATCAACCAGAAAACAGCGACATTAAAAAAAAAGCTTTTAAATCATTAATTTCACAGATATGATAATAATAATAATAATAATAATAAATACTTATTGCTTAAAAATATTATACTATTGTAGGAATGTAGTTGGCTCAGATACAAGTAATATAATATTAATCTATATAATATTAATAACAGCAACAGTTGAATATGTTGCCAAAATACAGATTTTGAAAGGAAGTCAATTGAACGGAAGTATAACTTTAGTGAACAGTTCGTATTTTGTAATTTCCTAGATAAAATCACCAACGAGTTTCTTTAAACATGATGATAATATACTAACTAACCTGTATACATCATTTTGATGTAATTTTTTATTACCCACATAATTTTTGTGCAAAACGTTTTTAAGAAAATATCAATTTTAAGGCGAGCACTGGGGGGAAGCATCCCTCTCTCAAAAGTGACTATGGAGCCAGTGAGGCTACTACAATTTAACCAGGAAGATGGGCGAACGCCCGAAACCGGTCGATGACCACAAAATGAAGCAGGCTTCCACGGAAAACGTCTCTGACGCTCTGGTGACTGAATAAGTTTGAAGAAAATTTGTCAGTTATAATTATGTTGATTAAATGCAATAAAAAAATTATAATAATTAAAATATTATAAAATAATAATAAATAATAATAACTAAAATAATAATTAAAATTATAATAATAATAAAATAAATAATTAATAATTTAAAAGAAAGGTTTAATAATAGAAATTTACTTTAGACTAGAAATAGATCTATTAACAAATAATGAAACAAGTATTTTATAGTAAACAGCTGATAGTGCATTTATAATATACAAGCGGCAGTGAACAACTAACTGCCCTCGTGATTTATATATTGTATATACGTATAAAGAGGAGACTACTATATTTTTGGCAAATATTTTATATATATATATATATATATTCACATAGAAGGCCGATATCAAAATTGTCATATTCACAAATATTTTTTACCCGGCCTTATGTGATTATAGTTAGTGCATCGTTTTTAAAAAAAAAGTTACACAATGGCCATTCTGCTGACCGGCACAATATTCACGAGAAATTGCCCTATAATGTCATATTACAATGAAAATTTGCTACTTAATCCACTTCACTTCGGACCCCACCTATTGGATGTATTAAAACCCTTTCTTGACCCAAATTATTATAATAATAAAACCAAACAATTATTCAATATTTATTATTATTTGAACACCTTTTATTTTAATAATAAATTTTAGTTCGCAAATTTAATAAATGTAACTTTTTATTTAATAGCAGACAAGATTCTGTTAGGGGATAGTGCACTGCCGGCCTCAAGGATTATGGTGGGCACTTTAGGTTCGGGAATCATATCAAGTATCGCTTTAGGAAGTGACACTGCTCCATGTCCTCCTGTGATTGCAGGGTCTGGTAAGCGTGAGATTTCTCCAATAGGGCAATGAATCGCTTACGCCAGGCACAAACTTTACAGGCACTCTAACACAGCTGAGAGCCAGTAGACATGCGTATATGCTCTAAGCCAGCATTCCGTTAACCAGGAGGCTCCACAATAAAAATCCATTTGGTAGAGTTGATTGTGGGCCGCTAGGACCACCCCCCTTTCACTATTCTATTATATTCTAAGCATTCACGTATTTTTCTTGTTGCAATTTTCACAGCTTTCTAAAAAGTACAGCCAGTGCAACAGCAAAATTCAAAAATCATCCAATCAAAAAACAAGTAAAAAAATTTCAGCTCCACTTTCGCCATGCAGCGGATTTGCAATGGCAATCGTTGGAACAAATAAAAATAATAAGCCGGTAATCAACAATTAACACATTCGCTAGCCCCAACCCAAAGCAGTACCATTCCAAATAAGCTTCAACATCAGCTGCACTAACCAGTTAGTCCAGTAGTAAGCTCAAAATTTTTCTCAAGCGAAAAATTTCTTTAGGAGAGAGGATGATGTCATGGATTGCCGGTGGCTTGTCCCCTTCCTGCAGCCAAAAATCACTGGCCATGTGTCGACTAGGCCCACAGCTACGAATGATGAAATGGAATCAATAGCTAAGAAATTCGCCACAGAAAAGCTGGACTCAGTAGCTTCAAAACGCTTACCATGCCGCACTTCAACCACGCATTACCGTTCTCTGTCACGCCCATTGCAATGTAATCGCGAATGCGCTTCAACCACGCCAGCCAATCTCTCTACAAGCTGTCTCTAGCGGTAAGAGAAAATTAATATAAGCTATCCTCCGAGGGGCTTATGGTCAGTCACAAATTCTCCTCTGAAGAGTCAGTTTGTAAAGGGATTACTACGGGAAGTCCCTCGTTTGCCACACTACTTAGGCACAATTAGCCTCCACTGGCGGCAGTGCTCCACTCTCCTTGGTTCATGATCCACCACACTACTTGCTCAGCATTAGAACTGCAACAGTTAAAACTTGTCACATCAGTCTTCAATATCATCACCGCTCCCACCTCCATCATTGAATATTAGCTCGGTCACTCGCTCACTATTCGCCTTACCCAGCACAGTCATAAATACATTGTGAGTTTAGTGCAGATCTTGTTCATATTCATATCACCATTAAAACTCTGCTACCAATACATTCTCCACTCTATCTCAATTGTCAACTGAAAACTTTATTCGAATATAGATTTTTATATAATATGTGATTCATGCATTATTTAGATTGTAAATCCGAATAGCCTTTTGAAAAAAGATAGTTTATTGAGAAATCTAATGCCAAAATGCCCCTAGATTTTTCTAAAATCAACTTTTCCCAAATTTTAAACAAAAACGTTTCATGCTTAAATATAAAATATTTAATATTAAAGGTTAATAAATGACCAAATGGAAAGAAAATCGTTAAACATGGAATCATTTCCGCAGTCCGTCAACTTTAACAGAAAGATGTGTGTTCGGTATTTAATAAATATTAAATTTGCCGCCAACTTTGTTTAATAATTTAAAAAAATAATTTTATTCCAGAGGGGGCCTTATACTGCCTTAATAAATTTTACCAATCGATTAGGGGGACCTTTTATCATTTATTTATTTTCCTAATGTATTAGGCCGTGTCCTAAGTGTGGAGAAGGGGTAATCTGTGTGTTATCTTTCTCTCAAGTTACTCCATTAAGCTGTTGTACTAGATAGTTACTTGTAGTAAATGGTTTATTGTAGAGTACGAGTTAATCGTTAGCCGACGAAGTCGGTTGTAAAGGTTCTCCCGGTCTATAGTTCACATAAAGTTGAGACTTGCTTTTAATCGTGAAACCGTATGGTCTGTTACCTGCGGTTCTCCTTTTATAATGCCACACTCGTCTGGCTCCTTGTTAATTAGGTCGTTGAAGATATTCCGATCCACAGTCTTAGAGTTCGTCTAGCAGTGCGTGCTTCCAGTTGCGACATCACATGGTTTGTTACTTCCGATCTTCTCTTTGGCATGCCGTACAAGTGTAGCTAGTCTCTTATTCATCAACTAAGGCTTGCAGTGTGTGTTGAAGACTCTTCTGGACTCGGATGTGCATAAGGGGCTAGCTAATTCCTTGATTCCTATTTCTCCTTCCCCTTTTAACCCTTTATGAGCTCACGACGTTTCGAGGTCTTCCGGACACCGAATAAGGAATTCTGTTTCAATTTAAGCGCCTTTCCTAGATATAGTCTTTGTTATAATATAAATTTAAATTGTTCTCTTTTTTCTTTGTCTAATTAGTTATTGTTCAGAGCTTAAGAAAGGGACAAATTTTCTTTTGCTATCTATTTTGAATTTCATTTAAACATATATTTATTTTCATATTATACAGTTCACTCCATATTTTATATAATTTATTTTTTCCCTTATTTACTAAACACTGTGAGTGGACGTTAGAAGTAAAGCGAGCTGACTGATAAAATGACGAACAAAGTAGTGATCCTAGGAAGTCCTAGCCCTTTTGTGATGAATGTCCAAAATGCTTTATTGCAATATATTGTAACTAAAGCCTGGCTTAGGGTGCACAGCTCAAGTTGACTATCGTTACGGAAGAATAGGCAATCTGATTAGCTATGGTTTTTAAAGGGGCCAATCTGATTGCATGCCTTTCCATAACGGTGAAGGTCAACGTTGAGTCTGTGCATCATAAATCCGGCATAATCAAATTTCAATGGCGGATATTTGGAATACAATGCATTTCTGAATAGAACTTTCTAATATATTTCTGCATAATTAAGAAGTAACAAAAAGTATTTAGTGCAGATTGAATCTGGAATGCTGGAAAAAAAAAGAGGCGAGGCCGCCTTCTTCGATGATTTCTTTTTTGTACAGCAATCTAAGACAAGAACCTTATCTTCCACAACATCCTGTTCAAGTGTATATCTGAGGCCCGCCAAGAATAACATCCTCTGTTTCATAGCAGGTCGTCCAAATCGGATAAGAACCACAGGAAGGGCGGCAAAGAAGATAAAAAAAAATGCTAACCCAATATAAATACTTTTTCTTATACAGCTAGGAAATAATGTTTTCCTTTTTAAAGACCAGATATTGAACACCAACCATACTACTAGCTAACAGTGTATCTACTTGAAAACAGTATGGCCTGCTTGTTATATAACTACAGATTTAACAGCTGTTATTTATATAAAGAGGACTTCTTACCGCGGCCAACCTAATCTATGATGATAAAATTTATATATTAACTTTTACTGACTAAATATCAGCCCCTCTCCTTACTTAAAGTAAAAGCTCAGAATGGGATAGTAAACCTAAAATATATTTGTAACAAAGATAGTAAAACTGTGACTATAATATGAATATATAGTTAATGTTGTAAATATAGTGGCGGGGGAAACACTTTGATGGGCTAATGTTTTCAGCTTGTTTTATATACTATTACTACATGGATATAAATACCGCCTTTAGTATATCTATATAATATGTATAATATATCACTATAATAAATATTTTTGTGGTTAAATCAATGTTGAATGGATAGTATCTTCTTTATAGATAGATGCACACTAACGCTGTTATGTTTTATCAATGACTTGACCGCTGCTAATGGAGGGGGGGGGGCCAGGTTTTCTCAAAACTGCACAGATATTTTTTATGTGGACGAACTAATTTTTTTTTTGCAGCAAAAAAGTTCACGAGCGGTAATGTTTAAATGAAGTGTTGGCACACTGAAAATATATGGAACTATGAGAAGTTTGATCAACCTGTCTTCTTTTTAAGGATCTTGGCATCCCAATAAGATCACCACTTATCTCTAACTACCAAAACTCATACAACTTACTCATAGAGCTTGGAGAAGTAGCTGAGTGCAACTATTTGGGTTCAGTGCTAGCGAATTGGACTCCCCCGCCGAGATCCCAGTTTCGAATCCAACAGTGCTGGCCTTAGATTTTCTCTTCCTAGCAACCTTCATAGCTCAATGTCCGATGATGGAAAGTGTTTTCTGCAGCTTGAGAACACTGCACGGAGGCCGGTAGGGCAACTGAGAAGGCAAAGGGGGCAGCAAAATCGATCTTTCAGGTCGCAGTGCACTATCCCCTAAAAGAATCAATCTATTTGGCTTACCTCACACACAACCTATTAACAATTTACATTTGCATTCTATTTACAAACCCTACCACCTCATCATCATCATCATCGTTACCCTCTCTACCGCCTAAGCAGTGTGAGGAGGTCCTTTATAGAGCTTTTTCCAATTGTCTCTATCCTGGGTGAGATGTTTTCTCCCACCCCAATCTAGCCTTCTTCTCAAGAATGCCTCCTTTACCCCGTCTTCCCACTTCAATCTCGGCCTTCCTCTTCCTCGCCTGCCCTCTACTCTAGCTTGGTAAGAGCAACTGGCAGTGCGGCTAGGTTCCATACGTAGTATGTGACCGAACCATCTTAGCCTTCTGCTCTATTGTTTCTATGGCAGGCCTTACCTCGAGGTTAGGTCTTATGGTCACATTGCGGACTCTATCTCTTCTGGATTTTCCCTCCACTTTCCGAAGGTACCTCATCTCAGCGGCTTGGATCATTGATTTGTGTTTGCTGGTCAATGTCCAAGATTCACTCGAGTATGTGAGGATTGGGAGGAATGTAGACCTGTAGACGGCCAGTTTTGTCTTCTTTCCCACCTCCCGCCGGTTTAGAAACCTGTTTTTAACGGCATTGAACAACCTGCCTGCCATGCCTACGCGTTCCGTTATTTCGCTATCTATATAGCCATTTTCGTGTAGGTGAGCTCCCAGGTATTTGAAATTATCCACTTGTTCAATACTTTTGCCGTTTATGTGCAGTATTCTCATTACTCGTCCTGGTTTCTTTCCAATTCGCATTGCCTTTGTTTTGTCTGGGTTGATGCTCATGTTAATTGTCCTCAGCTCTTCCTGTAAGACTTTTAAGTTGTGCTGAAGATCTCTATCGTTGTTTGCGAGCAGTACCATGTCATCGGCAAAGGCTATTAATGAAAGGTTAACCGGTCTCATGTTGTGGTGTCCTAGGTGGAATCTCCTCATTCTCGTTTTGGAGCTAGCTATGACCTTGTCTAACACCAGAATAAATAGTAGGGGACTTAGACTACACCCTTGACGAATCCCTGCTGCGTTCTCGAATTCCTCCGAGGTATTATTTGCGAATCTTACGACATTCCTAGTTCTTCTGTATAGACTTTCAACTGCTAATACGTGCCCCCAGTCTACTTCTTTCTCTCTTAATGCCTTCAGGATGTCCCTTTTGTTAACTTTGTCGAATGCTTTGATTAAATCAACGTAGCAAACCGATAGCTCCTTTGCTTTTTCTATAACTTTTTCTTGGATTTGTCTCATAGTGAATATGCGATCCTGGGTGCTTCAGTTAGTACGGAACCCATATTGTTCTTCTTCAAGCTTTCCATCAATAATGCTTCTAATCCTCTTTTCCAGGATCTTGGAGTAAATTTTGCTGGGTACGCTTAGCAGGGAAATACCCCTGTGATTTTTGCAGTCCCTGTTGTCTCCTTTTTTGAAGATTGGGACGATGACTGCTATTTCCCACTCTCTAGGTATTTTCTTTTGTTTCCAGACTAGGTTTAGTAAATGTAGCATGACCTCGTTTCCTTTTTTCCCCATATATTTTAACATCTCGGAGTTATTTCGTCAATCCCGGCTGATTTTCCAGATTTCAAATTTAATAGGGCATCCTCTAGTTCATCCTCCTCCCAATTTATTTCCTCTGGGGCTCTTTCATAATTCCCCTCGTCTACCTCTAGCAGATCCGCGAAATATTCTTTCCATCTATCCATTATTTGACCGTTCCTTCGGAGAATATTTCCCTCTTTATCCTTTATATGCTTTAACACTGGGGCTTTTTCCTTTCTCATTCCTTTCAGAACTCTGTAGAATAATTTCTGGTTCCCTTTATGGTCTGCTTCCAGTTTGTTCCCGAAATCCTCCCAACTTTTTCTTTTTGCGCTCATCACTGCATTTTTGACTTCTATTCTCTTCGTTTTGTAGAGTTCATATCTTTCTTGGGTCTTATTCTCCAAATACTTCCTCCATAGAGTCTTCTTTTCCTTTATTACGTTCTTAATTTCATCGGTCCACCAGGCAGTTTGTTTGTTTCCTGGTCCTACTCTCCTCTTCCCGCAAACCTGTCCTGCTGCCTCCAGTACCATTCTTTTGAAGTTTGCCCAACTAGTTTCAATATTTTGGCTCTCTCATTGATATTCAGGATCTCTTGCCCTTCTTTCTATTTCTTCTTGATAGTATGTGGCCAATTCTTCTTCTTTTAGTCTGTATGACTTTATTGATTCCTTCCTCCTATCCTTCTTTCGCTTCACATTAGTTATGTCTTCCCCTCTCCATGTTTTATCTAGCTTCAATAGGTAGTGATCGCTACCTATTTCGAAACCTCTCTTCGCCCTGACGTCAATGACTTCCTTCATTCTTTCTTTCTTAATGAGAAAGTAATCGATTATAGATTTTTCATTTCTACTGGGTTCTTCCCTCGTGAACTTATGGGCATTCTTGTGGGGGAATTTAGTGTTCGCGACAACTAGTTCATTTGCTACGCAGAAATTCAATATTCTGTCGCCGCCATCGTTTTTAATATCTTCCCATTGCTGCCCAGAGTACCTGGCCACTGGCGACTGTCTTTACCCACTCTTCCATTTAGATCGCCCAATACTATCGGTTCTCCTTTTGCGTCATCTATTTCCCTCTGTAGCTCCTCGAAGAATGTGTTTTTGTCCGCGACGACAGCGTTGTCATTAGGACCGTAGACTATTAATAGGGTCTGCAGATTCTCTCCCTCTTCGATATCGACTACCATAATCCGTTCGTTCACGAATTTCCATTCCCTTATCATCTCGCTCCAACTGTCAGGGAATATGAAACCTACACCTCCACTAACTGTCCTTTGTTCAGTTGTGCCTGAGTAAAGCAAAATATGGCTCTGCAGTTTCATCTGTCCTTTCCCTCTCTTTTTGATTTCCTTGACCCCCAGTAGATCCACTTTTGCCTTCTTCATTTCCTCGACAAGTTCGTGTTCTTTACCATTTATACCCCGTACATTCCAAGTAGCCAGTCGCAATATCCGTTTTCCTCGCCAAGTCGCATTCCTTAAAATCTGTCCAGCTCTTTTCCGTTCTGTGCTTGTGATAGTTGAGCTTTAGATAAGCAGGGTATCGGCCTGCTTATCCTAGTTCGGTCGGGGGGCTGCCCCTTAAGGGAAACCGAACATTCCCTTCAGTCTCTGCCCTAAGACAGGGTGATACACAGGGAAGGTAGCCCTGTGGTGTGTACTGTAGTGCCTTATGGTGCGTGTAGGTGTTTTGTGCGTGTTTGTGTCTGTACTTAAGTAGAGTGTGTGCAGTCTTTATTGTTCTGATGGGTGTGCATGGTGTTCTGAGCTCAGGTTACCCCGTGGGGTCGCTGCCCCCCAGGTAGCTGCATGCAACAGCT
>JAAEAF010008341.1:0-40636 GCA_011037195.1 Triatoma infestans | reverse complement strand
TTCAGTAATAATGTCCCTTATTGTTTACTTAGGCTGTTTGATGATGGAAAAAGTAAGTCTCGCGGCCACAGGCGTTTCAGACGGCAGGGAGGACTGCCTGGAATATGGGCAGAGGTCAATTGTAGGACGAGAGGGTTAGGATGAAGGAGGAGAGATTCATGGAATTTTTTGTAACGGGAGGATATCATTTCTGCGATGAAAGGGATTTTTAGGTCGTTGTGTAAGGTCAGGTTGGATACGTAATATGGGGCTTGGGTGATTTTGCGGAGGATTCTGGATTGGAGGGACTGGATTCTTTTGGAATTGGTTCGCTTGGTTGAGCCCCAGACTTCAACCCTGTAAGTCCAAATTGGTCGTAAAATTGTTTTGTATATAAGTACTTTGTTGTCTAATGAGAGTTTGGAACGTTTGTCTAGTAGTCTAAGAAGAAGTCTGTATCGAGTGTTTAGCTCTTGTCGTTTAAGTCTAGTATGTGGGTTCCACGTGAGTCTTTTGTCCAAGTACATACCTAGGTATTTCACGGTGTCTGCAACAGGGATGGGAATGTTATTATAGTATAGTGAAGGAGAAGTTCCTCAGCGAAGAGTAAACGTTACATTGGTGCTCTTACTCTCATTAATTTTAATTTTCCATTGTTTGCACCATAGTTCTACTTTCTCCAAGTGATTCTGGATGTTGTGGGAGGCAGATTGTGGATCTGGATCGGAAGAAAGGAAAGCTGTGTCATCTGCAAATGGGGCGGTGATTGTGTGTGAGGATTGTGGAATATCGGATGTGTAGAGGATGTAAAGTAGAGGGCCTAGAATACTTCCTTGCGGTACTCCGGCCCTCGCGAGGAAACAGGAGGAGAACTTAGAGCCATGTCTGACCCGGAAGTACTTGCAATTATTAAACTGCTCCATCTCTACAACTCTATGAATGGGTGAACTATTATAATTATTATGCTAATTAATAATGAAACAGCAAAAATTATGTTTATCTGGATTAATTTCTTCATTCGATTATTAAGGGAGAACTTAAAAGTAAATCAAATGGAACTATATCCTAGTGTTCTGATTGTATGCGCTATGGGCTTACAAAAAAGGTATTGTAGACTAGAAAGCAGATGTATAAAATGCTTAGAAAATCACCATTACACAAAATGTCGCTAGAGCTTACTAAAGATCCAAAATGTATCAATTGTTTTTATCCCGGCGAATTTTAAACAATATCCCTATTACTTAAAGATAGCGAATAGTGTTCAAAAAGAACAAGACAAAGTAATTTATAATAAACCAGGAAAAAAACGCTCGACCACACCAGTAACTGGGAATAAAATGTTCGCATCGCTCTTTAAAAGCCAAATAGGAGACACTAATCAAAATGCAAATCAAAATGATAATATTTTAACAATTATTAACCAGGCAATAATAAACACCGTACACCTTATCACCCACAGATAATAACTAAAATTACAAATATCTTTTCAACTATTAACCTTAAAGCGGCCCCTACACCGTCAATACTCGTGCTAACCGGTCTCAATACTTCATTACCTTACACGATCAATATTATTGTCAATAATACTTTGCTCAGTACTTACTACTTCTGCCACTAGGTTGAGTGAATCTACGTGGCTTTACTCGGTTTTTTCCTTTCCAAAAAATGAATAATCGTACAAAAGCTTGCGTAGCTATAATTTTGGCGTTTGACACCACTCGCCAAGTGAAACGCAAACACTGGATAAAAGAGTGGTTGAAGAAGAGAGATGAATATTCTCATAAGGTTAAAATTAATAAAGAAGAAATTAATTACGTAAGAAGAATTGGAAAACGTAGTGATGATAAAAAAGTGCGTCCAGTTGTATTCTCTTTGATTTCCAACATCAAGAAAAAGAGTATTTTGAAAAATGCAGCTAACTTAAAAGGCAGTGGTATATACATGTCGGAGGACTATGATAAGGAAACCTTATTTCTACGCAAACAGTTGATAAAAGTTCATTATAATTTGAAAGCCAAAGGAGGAACTAGTCAAATTAGGAATAATGGATTAATAGTGGATGGGAAATTTTATCACCACACGGTTTTAGTTCAGAGTTCAGAAGTCTTACAAATGGACGACAATGTAACTGATATAGACAAGGAGACCGAAGAGGAAATTGCGGCCGAAGGAGTGGAGGGTTAAAGAAAAGGAAAAGGGCAAAGAAATTAGGTTCATCACCAAGTGGTAGTAATATAAAGGAGTTTTTTCGTCCCCGCAGTGACTCAGGATCAGCCACTGTTTCAGGAAAAAAATAAAAATGGCCACTCTGGAAAAAGTAACAAGTCCTATTTTGATATTGTTGCTCTAAATGTGTCAGGTATAAAGAATGAGATGTATAATTCAGAATTTTTATCTTTTTTAAAAAAATATGAGGTATTTCTTTTATATGAAACGTTTTTGATAGAAGAAAAATATTTTTTAAGTTTTAAAACTCTGTTTAGTGATTATGAATTAAAATGGAGGCCAGCGGTTAGAGAATCACGTTATGGTAGAGCCAGTGGAGGTAACATTTTTGGTATAAAACGACATTTTTCACTTCAAAACAAGGTTAGGTTTAAAAACATTTCTAATTTTGAGGCAGTAGAAATAGTTAATAATGGTGATGTTTTTTATTTAATTCCAGTGTATCTAAACTGCAATCATTGGTTACAGGACTTTCAGGGACTTTTTGATCTGGTTGATCATAACAATACTTATAAGTTCATTTTAATAGGTGACTTCAATGGTAGAATTGGAGACGTGCAAGTTATTCCGAGATATTTGTCAGCTGGTTCACATAATCTTGAAGTATCGAGAACTTCTAAAGATGCTACGCTTAATTCTAATGGTAAAGCCTTACTTTCCTTCTTTGAAGACTACAATTTTATAGTACTAAATGGTCGAATTAAAGGAGATAAAAGTGGTGAGTACACTTTCATAGGAGCCCAGGGCTCTTCAGTTATCGATTTGGCCGCGCTATTTCCGCCGAATTAGTAAATCAAATTTTATCATTTGAAGTGATTATCGAACCATTTTCAGACCATTTACGTATTGCAATAAAATGTGCCTTCACTTACACAAACTCGGATACAATTGTACCACTGCTCCCAAAATTAAAATGGAACCCTAACTATCGTACTGACTATAGTAAAGAAATAACAAGATTAACGCTTGAAAGATTCAACTGCTTGGGTGACCCTAATTTAGATATACTGCAAATACAAAATATGATCCTGAATTATGCTACAAATCATAATTTAATAAATAATGAAAATAAATAATTCTCCTTTAAGCAGGAATGGTTTGATAAGGCCTGTTTGAATGCCCGAAGGAAACTTTATGCCTTACTTAAATTGTATAAAAGAACTAGTTCCATGTTTATTAAATCTCTTTATTTAAATGCCCAGAAACAATATAAAAGTACATGCCGCTTAAGAAGAAAAGAATATTATGAAAAAACTGTTTGTGATTTTAGGGAGGTGCGGGACTCGAAACAATTTTGGAGGCTAGTTCGTTCCCTAAAAGTTAAACATTTTAAAATAGATCAGGGTATTTCTATGGCTGATTGGATTAATTATTTCAAAAATATGTTGAACCCGCCTTTAAATGCTATGAGAATGTGTTATGCGGAACCCTACATAGTTGATGATATGTTAGATCTCCCATTCCAAAAATCAGAATTACTAGATATACTAGGGAAAGCTAAAAATAATAAAGCACCAGGTATGGACCGAATACCTTATGAATTTTTCAAAAATAGCCCGGATAAGTTTTTAGATCAAATTATATTAATATTTAACAATATTTTTAACACTGGCTTAGTTCCGATGTGTTTTAAAAGTTCTATCATTTTCCCTCTGTATAAAAATGGCGAAGTGACTGAGGTGAATAATTATAGAGGTATTTCTTTTGGCAATGTAATAGGAAAAATGTTTACGGGTCTGATTCTGGCAAGACTCATAAAATGGGTGGACGCGAATAATCTAATTGGAGAGTACCAAGCTGGATTCAGAAAGTCTTACTCGACTATTGACAATGTCATGAATCTAATGAGTATTGTCAAGATTAGTTTAAGTAAGAAACGTAAGAAAGTATATGCTTTTTTCATCGATTTTTCTGCCGCCTTTGATAGGGTTGATCGACCGGCTTTGTTTTACAAACTTACAACACTCGGATTGTCAACTAAAGTATTAAAAACTATAAAAAATTTATACACCGGTACTCATGCTTCGGTATGGTCTAACATAGGGTTATCTGAATGTTTCGATACTAATATAGGTTTGAAACAAGGTTGTTTGTTGTCCCCAATTTTATTCTCCTTGTTTATTAATGATTTAATGGATTGTTTAGACGGGGGTATTCAAATCGATGACACAGTATTCAAGATGTTAGCATACGCCGATGACCTGGTATTTCTGGCTTCCGATAAAATTGCCCTACAGAAAATGATCAACTCATTGGAAGAATACTGCTTGAAATGGAATCTGGAAGTAAACTTAAACAAGTCTAAAATTGTAGTTTTTCGGAATGGCGGTAGGCCTGCAAGAAAAGAAGTTTGGCGGTATAAACAAGAAAAGATAGAAGTAGTGAACAGTTACAAGTATCTCGGGATAACTTTAACGTCGCAACTGTCTTTAGAAAAACATTTTAAAGAAAAGAGCTCTAAAGCTAAGTTTGCTTTAAATATTTTTAACAATTTATTGTTAAATAAAAATATACCACTCTCATCTAAATTGCAGATATATAATGCTGTTAGCAGAGCAATAGTTTGTTATGGTGCCCAGATTTGGGGTTGTACTATGTATGATTGCGTGGAAAAGTTACAAAAATATTTCATTAAAAAAATTTTTAATCTTCCTCTGACTACACCAGATTTTGTAATTTTTCTTGAAACAAAATTAGTTCCAACTTTTCTTTATACAGTTAAATTACATCTGAAATATATGATAAATGTCAAGCACTAGAAACGTTTAGGTACCCGACTATTCTACTGAAAAAAATTATTGCTAAAAAGATATTTCTGTACAAAGAGTGGGAAAAATTGTGCCTAGATTTCAATATAACATTATCGGACTTTATTTCCAGAAAGTTAAGAATACCAGAAATAATGAGGGTAAAATTAATTAATGATTTTAAGTTAGCAGCACAAAATAGTAAGCGACATGTCCTTTATAAGCAGCTAGATAACAGATTAATGTTGCAAATATTAATTTAGATGCTAACTCTGTTAGCTGGCTTATTAAATTAAGAGGGGAAGTGTTGCATTTAAATAAATATTCATTCAAACAAAATGTAAAATTATGCTCTCTGTGTAACTTGCAAGATAGAATAGAAGACGTTTTTCATTTTGTGGCGGTATGTCCCATACTAAGAGAATTCCGAATCAAGTATTTCAATCAAAGCACCTTAAGTCAAGATGAATTTCTGAGTTACCTCAATGGCAAAAATTGGTTATGTTTAATTAATTATTGTAAACAAGCTTGGCTCTACAGGTATGAAATGGTCTCTCAATTTAATTACTGAAGTCTATATATATATGTTTTGTAGTTAGTTGTAACAGTTTTTGAGGTTTGTTTTTTGTCTCTTTATTTATTGTTTAATATAATATGAAGTTTATTAGTTTAATATTTCTGTTTATTTGCGGCGACCTCCTCAAACGGTCACTTGGCCAATGAGTATGTCTGTCAGATGGTTTTCTTTTAATAATTGTAAATAATATTTTTTGTAAACAATATTCTCAATAAAGACACTATTATTATTATTATTATTATTATTATTCTCATTTAGTACTTTTGAAGGAAATCAGGCTCTGCGATGTTGAAGATTTCAAGAACTACTTTCGATTGGATGAACCTACCTTTAAGAAACTGTTACAGATGGTTGAACCATTTTTGAAAAGGCAGGATAGAAATATGAGAGAAAGTATAGTGTTATGGAAAGATTAGTCTTAACCCTGAGGTACTTGGCCATAGGAAGATATTTTGAAGACTTGAAGTTTTCAGTCATAATGTCCCCAACAACTATAAGCAAAGCTGTAATAGAAACCTGTGAAATCTTTATATATGTCCTACAAGACTTTGAAAAAATTACAATCACCTTTAAAAAATCTATGATTGAAGTTTTATTTTAATACACAAATCTTTCTAAAGTAGCTTTGTAAGGTATTGTATCACTGTTGTTGAGGTTAGTTTCAATGTTGTATAAAAGTACTGAACTAAGTATTGATGGAAATATTGGCGCCGCCCTTACACGGTCAATAAATATTATTGTCAATATCCCCTACAATTCTCAGTATTGATACACAAAAATCAGAAAATCCGGAGTTCATCAATACTCTTATCAATACCGACCGTCAATACAATTTTTTCACCTTACACGGTCAATATTATTGTCAACACGCTAAGGTATTGTCAATATTATTGACCGTGTAGAGGCCGCTTTATGGTACTATTTATAGTACAGACGCTCTACAGTTAAAAAATCTACAGTTAAACTCAAATATAATTAATAGCAATAAATTAAGAAACCTCAAATTATTAAAGTGGAATGCCAATGTATAATCAGTAAACAAAAAAAAAAAAATGAACTTCAAATTTATCTCCAGTTTCGTGATATAGATATCGCATGTATCACCGAGACGCACCTATCCGAGAATGTTAAATTAAAAATTCCTGGTTACAATGTGTTTAGAAAGGATCGTTGTTCATTTACAGCATCTGGAGGGGTTGCCTTATTTATTAAGAAAAATATTCCACATAGTGAGCTCATCTTGCCCGCATTAAATCATATAGAAGCTATTGCCGTGTGTGTCCATTCGCAGTTTCCTCTAAACATAATTTCAGCATAATATAAGGCTCCAAACAAGAAAGTAACGGAAGATGAAATCTCTAAGTTATTTCAATATAACCACAAAGCGTTAGTAGGTGACCTAAATTTTAAACACACCGACTGGGGGTGTAGAAAATCTAATTCAAACGGTGTGAAATTAAACAAAATAATTACTACATTCGAAAATAATGTTTATATCCCTAACGAACCTGCCTTCTTCAGATACGGAGCATGCCAGATATACTAGATATGGTTTTCACTATACAATTCCATTCGCAGATATATCTAACAACTGAAGTGTCACTGGATTCCGACCATCTTCCTGTTCTGATAAACTTCAGCTCTGATGGATGTTACTCCAGAGACCCTCACTCATTATTGGTGTGGCTGACTGGCAACATTTTCAATCACACTTAAATAAACAATAGAAATAAAATAAGCTCTAATAGTGACACAGAAATAGATAAGGCTATAGAAAGTTTCGTAAAATCCTTAAAAGAAAGCATTAACAAATCAACTGTAATTAGGAAAAAAACACAACTTTATTCTAAACACTTGGAACATATTCCGTTAAAAATTTTAAATTCAGTAAATGAAAAAATAACACTAGGTGTCAATGTCAACGAACGAGGAATCCATCATTAAAAAAGAAATAAACCGACTGGTCCACACTTTACAAATAGAGCTCGATAAATATGGTATTGAAAAAAATCAACTTTATCTCTCGGATATCCATCCTGGCAACAACAGCTTTTTGGAAAACAACAAAACCATTATTAATGAAACCTACAATTATACATATCTTGCAAAACAATGACAAAATTATTGCCTCTGATCAGGATAAAGCTTAATGAATTTGCAAATTATTTAGAAAACGTGTTTCTCACTACTCACCATCAGGATAGTACAGAAGAGGAAGTAAGAGAATACTTACTTGATTCCATTTCAACTCTTGACTACATAACCCATAACGAAACTACTGAGGTGATCAAAAACATTAAAATTATTAAATTTCTTGGTCATAACCAATTACCAGCAATAATATTTTTTTAAAACTACCACAAAAGCCATCTTGAACCGCTGTCTCCGGATAGGATACTATCCCGCAACATGGAAACAGGCTGAAATAATGGTTTTACATAAACCAGGGAAAAATCCGAAAGTAATTGAGAGCTAAGACCGATTAGTATATTACGAATTCTATCAAAAATATTTGAAAATTAAATTAAAAAACAATTGCTGACGTTCCTTGCTGAAAATAATATCAATCCAAAATCCCAATTCGGATTCAAAATAAACACTGAACTATACATTAGGTTATGGGACTGAGTTGAAACCATAGTTAGAGGCTTTGAAGAAAAAGAACATACATTAGCTGCCTTTTTCAGATTTTCAATAAGGCTTTCACAAGGTATGGCACCCTGATTTAATGTACAAAAAGAGGAAAGTTAACTTTATGAAATAATCTGTTCATATCTAATTTTTTCTTTTTTTTTCTCGGCGCATCAACTTCTTGGTTATTAGCGCCCCTCATCTTTTTCTACAACAATTATTTTCCACTAGAGCTGGGATGGCGCTCGCCTTATATGTTTCCGGCATCCAAGACAACGTCTTTATTTCAATAGAGCGGGGGAGGTAATGGTTCATTCCTGTACTGTCTTCCCCTCTTGACCATCGTACTTGCCGACAAGGGGGATTCAGTTAAAAAGGATTAGTGCCATCCTGTTAGGCCACTAGAAACAGAATTGGGAACGTATTACATCCACTACAGCTTTTATATATTATAGATATATTTCCGCCCCCTATATTCATATTTATAGATTTATGTACGATAAAGCACTAGTATTAATAATATTTACAAATATATCAACAATAAATAATAGTTCAAGATTTTCGATGTTTAACTTTTAGCACCATCTACATAATGTCATCTATAGTTAAAAAATTGCACATTAATTTGCCATCAAGATAGGGCTATTTGCATCATAGGGAAAGTAATTTATAAATTTCCTTCGCCCATTAATGTTTTCTCTAATTCTGATAGATATATAATAATAAACAATGAAGTACTTCAATAAAATTATGTAACATTCTAAAAATAACTATTTTAAAAGCATTCATACTGTCTGCGCGGCAGACACCCAAGGCGAAGGTTAAGGCGAAAGTCAGATGCGAAAAATAAACGCAGCAAACGGCGAACGTGAAGAATTTAGCTGCAAGTAAATAACTAGAAAAAGGCGAGACTTACCCTCTTGATGATGGTGAATGCTGACGTTGAAGGCGTGACACTGAAATGATAGGCGGACTGAAGAAGCAGGAGGTGGGGATGTGTGTGAATCAGTGTGAGTGCAGGTGTGCGTATGTAAGTGTGTAGTTTGGCGAAAGAAAGATTTGAGGAGAGAGGAAGCGGGGTTAGAGTGCTTCGTGGAAGCAGGTGAAGTGGTTGATGGTACTAGAAGAACCCAGGCGCGGAAGGTGAATAATTCTTCTCTGGTGGCGAGGAAAGAGATTCTTGCGTCTCACGGAGACAGTAAATAATCAACTTGAACGCGAAGGCGCGAATAAGGCGAATAACTGATTAAGGTGAAGTAAAGGCACTAGCACTAGAAGGAAGCGGCAAACACACGTTCACTAGGCGAGGTATAAGGAGCAAGTGAAGAAGGGCTCACGCCGTTGGCGGATGTGCCAGCGGAAATAGTGGGGAAAAGAATGGGCGTTGGAGTGATGCAATCGGTAACGGGATGGAAGAAGGGAGAGAGAGGGAGGCGAAGATGTTTGGGGTGAGGCAGGAAATTTGGCTTCTTAGAAACTTTAACGACAAAAAGGAAAAGCAGGCAAGAAACTAAAGAGGGGTTCTAAGAAGGCGCTCGGACGCGCGGGCGGAAGCGAGCGCGCGACAGAGGTACTGCGTGTGCGAACACACACACACATACACGACCCAACACATACAAATATTCGCGTTAATAAATACATTCGCACTAACAATTACTTTCTTGCTAATAAATACGTTCTTGTCAATAAATACATACATAACTCATTCACACTTGGGGAGAGTACTTGATATTCCGCTCGCCATCAATAAAGCCTAACCTAAACCTTAACCATATCTTATTGTCAGAACATTTCAGAACATTTAAAGTTAGATTAAATAATTATTATTCCACATCCAGCTATACATGGTGCTACACCCCAAGGTTCTGTACTATCTCCAATCCTATTAAACCTTTATCTTTTCGATATCACTTCTATGCACATTCCTGCTTCCATAGCCGTCTTTGCAGATGATACAGTGGTATATGCACAGCACACGGACATCATCAAAGCTCGAGAATCTCTCTAAGAGAGTTTGCAACTGCTTCAGGACTATATCAAGAAATGGAGAATAATACTATATATTAATAAATGTGTGTCACAAATATTCACTTTAAGATGGCCAAAAGAACCCCCCCCTCCCACCCAGCTATCATTTTACAATCATTTACTGCCATAGAACACAAAAGATGAAACAATAAAATATTTCGATCGCCGATTAACCTTTAATTATCACATCAACAAAAAGTGACAGAAATTCACGCCAGATTTGCTCTCCTATATCCAATCATTAATAGAAAATCCGGAATGAAACCTGAATGCACGTTCCTCTTTTATAAGTCTATCCTCAGACCCATATTCACATATGGGGTGGTGCATCACCTACAAAATTACAGACTACTACAGGTATTTCAAAATGAAATCCTGAGAATAGCAGCAAATGCTAAGTGGTTCAAACGAAACTGTCAACTCCATAGATACTTAGGGCTTCCAACAATTCAGGAATTTATTTATGAAAACTTTAAAAAATATCACTGTATCTGATTAACGTAGTTGGAGCAGTTAAATATAAAATAGGTTTAGTGCAGCTCCGACTCTTCTGCAAGATATAGTGAAGTTTTAAAAAGTGCCTTAATGACAAACAGTGCATCTCACAGCCTACTATATGAATAATTGTCTGCCCTCTCAATTATCTAATTTATCTATAAAGCAATTACTTATCTTATAAAGCAATTGTTAATCTCTTATTCTGTCCTTATGAGTGGTTAATGGAAGCATTGCTTCCTTTGTCACATTATGTGTATACCTATTTAAAAATAACATGTATAACATAATGTAATGTTGAGCTGATAATGACAATATTATTTAAAAAAAAAATTATTATTATTTACTAGTACTCTTGTAAAAGGAAGTACTGTGAACGTGACAAATTATTGAAATTAAGTTTTTAAGCGGAAATGCATTTATTGAAGCACCTTGAGGAAAAAAAAAAATGCGTTTCAGCGAACTGTCTACAATATGCGTTTATGTGTATAGGCCTTAGATTAGATTAGATTGGCAGCGGAGAGGGCAGAGGCCTTAAAGGTCTCTGTCCTCGAAGAAAATACCATTTCTTCCAAGTACTACCTGCTTGTAGGTCTTGCTATTATTAATCAGAAGTTTTTCTGTGCATCGCCTACGTTTGCCATAGCGCCCCTAGTCATTTATTCTTTCTCATTCTAAGGCCACGTCAGCTTTGATGGCCCATGCTACCCAGTGTGATTCCCATAAACAACACCTTGCTCAGCAAAGCAGGATGGAACTAGAAGTCTTCGGCATCTAAGTCATCGTCTTTATTTCAAAGGCTAACGGTGCGTAGTAGGTAAGGGTTTATTTCTTCTTCTTCCTATAGTCCCCCAGTCTTGACCATCCTACTCGTCAACGGGGTGGGAGCAGACTTATTATTATTATTATTATTATTATTTTAATTTTAGGGTATCAACATCTGTGCTCACTGGTGCCCGGAGACTTCTCAGTCCAGTGAGCTGCAGGGGCTCCTAGGAAGAAGAAAACCTTAGAGTAGTACAGCTGGACTCGAACCCGGGTCCTCCACGTGGAAGTCCAGTACGCTAACCACTTAGCTACTCCCTTCCCTACTTATTATTATATTACTAATTAAGGAATCAACAAGGCTAAGGTAAATTTAACATTCTGGATTAATGTTTTATACAACTTTATTACTTATTTTTACATACATTTCAAATTGAGTAAATGAGTTTTACTAAATTCATAAATATACACAGACCTTATTTAGTTGGAAATTTAAGCCCTAACCTTTCAGCATCCTCTTTATACATAATCCTGTACATACGATCGGGATCGTAGATCTTCTCCAAGGCAAGATAATCATTTGGTTTCTTATCCAATACGAAACGGAGAACTTTTTCTGTCCCAGCCTTTTGCTTTTCAGAACATTTCACACATCTAGTTTTCAAAGCATCTGGCAATGCAACTGTAAATAAATAAAGATTTTAATAAATATAGCAAAATAACAGTTCTGTGATAGAATTTCATTGGACAAAGATAGTAATATCTCTAGAAGTTTCTTTTTTTGGCTCAGCAAAAGTGGTTTATTTTGTTGATTGCTTGAAATTATGATATTTTAATGTGATAACAAGAAGGAGTGATAACAGAAATATATAATTTTTAATTATAAAAATTATAACTAGTGTAGCCAGCTAGTCGCGGTCAGTGCACGGTCAAAGGACCGCCCGCCAAAGACACACCGCTTTCACAAGGGTCAACAAATCACTCAAAAGACCGATTACCTGGCTACAGTCCTTTGATAACTACCATCACCTGTCGCCACACCTGTTCACCGACGTATTCAAGACCTAGGATCAACACACGGCAATAAACTAAACACTCTAAACCGACCACCTGGCTACAATCCTTTGATAACCGCCAACACCTGTTCAAGAACTAGGGTCAACACACGGCAAGAGATGTTTGAGTGTGACCCGTAATTACAAGACTTGTCAATGTGTGGTGGTGGCAATATAAGGTGTCTCTCTACAGGAGTGGGGAGGATTATTCTTCAGTATTTCATCAGCGTAACATCAAGATTCTATCAGTGACATAATTCTTACATCGGAGCGCGTCCCTATCTAAGTATTTAAACATATATTATTTATCTATTATTATAGTTGGTGCATTCTAGTTACACTTTAAATCATTCTAAATTAATTGTAGTTTATCTTTTCAAACGTTTAAATTATTGTTAAAATATACATATATCTATTTTCGTAAATTCGTAATTCATATTCCGAATAACAACCCTCTAAAATCTCTAACTAACTACCAACTATTCATCTCATCATCACACCTCTCCAAGACATCTGAACCAATTACAGTATTATTTTTTGATGTTACCAATGACCTGAATGTTAGAAGTACAGATATTTAAAAGTTTCGTATACTGTAACAACTACATCTATAAAATTCATTGTGTTTTACATTTTCTGCAATAATTTTATATTCACCTATGATTTACATCAAAAATATGAATTTGAGTAACAGAATGCCATTTATATTACTCAAAATTCATCTCGTGTATACATTTTCCCAAAAGTCTTGAAGTTCCCAAAGAAATTTAATGACGGGTTTTAACTATAATTCTAGTTTTTTGACATGTTAGTAGGACTAGTTTTCAATTTGCACAGCAATAATATGACTATACCGCGACTCTTGCCTTAGAGTTGCAAGCAGACCTAGATCCCTTACAAGTAACTAGGCTCCAAGCTGTTTTTTCCCTACAGAATGAAGATGTTTAGAAGTGAGATGAGTTGAACAACTTAAACACAATATAGGCAACTAAAGAAGCCGTCTAAACCCCAGAGAATATTATGTCTATATTATGCCACAACGAACTTGATGACGCGCTTGAGAATTTTGTGGAGAAAACCCTTTGGCCTTGGTACATACCACCTGTCCTAACATGCAAAATGAAAAACTTCAATTATGAAACAAAATTGAAGACCACAGCGATATAAAGAATAACCCCTTCCCGGAACTGAATCACAGATGCACAGATGACTCTGCCGACGAGAACGAATACGGTGTGTACAGCTGCCAATAAACGTCAGTATATCTCTTGCAGCTAAAGCTGATAATTATGAAGGAAGGCTGAGTGGCATTAGTGCTGCCCTGGAGAAGCAAGGCATGCAGGAAAATGGTTTCTAACCTTATCGACTCTCAAGGAGCAATACAAAAGCCTTTTCTACGCTAGAACATTGATAAAATGAAATGGAAATAAAATGCAAAAGGGTGATCATGCAAAATCATGTATGAGGAAGGAAAATATTATAGAAAACGGAAATTTGAAAATAGAAAAAAAAAAAAAAATTACTGCAATAGATTGCTACTGTGGAAATTATGGAAACGAACCCAAAACAGTTGGCTTAGCCAAGCAGCAAGCAGAATATCTCAAGGGGACAGCCCGAGATTTTCCTTCGTTTTTTGGAGTCGCTATCTTCCGAATAATTACTGGTCAGGTATTGGGGGTCTGGTATGGGGAATTCAATTCACTGCCTCAAATTTATGCCCCACTCTGCCACTAGATGAGATGAAAGGAGAGCACTTACGTACGTATCCAGATTTTGAGAAGAATAATTTTTATATGTCAAGAATATATTGCGTTGCTAGATGCTGAATGGTCAAGAAAAAAAAAAAAAAATAGCGCTATAAAAAAAATCTTAATGTCTGACGCAGTTGCTGCATTGTGATTAGAAACTTCGTATTTTATTTGATATTTATTATACGACCGCGATTGCAATTGTTAATTATAACTACAATTGCTATAGTTTTTGCGGAGTTCAACTTGGATATATGAAAAGTTAATTATTAATTTCAACTTCCTCCAAAAGATGTTTCAATTAGACGTGAAGTCTAATTTTTACCAATAGTGTCTCTTGTTCTGTGATAAACTTTACTAAATACACAATAGTTACATAATCTATCTTGAAATATACCTAGAAATGTATCTCAAAAAGTAACCAATGTATTCAATCATTTAAATATCAGGTCTAAATAGGCAAATGTATCAAAGTTCTTGGTTTTTAGAAATTTGGGTATGTAAAGGGGATTCACTCAGTCAGGGTTACTCTTTGGAATATTCTGGGAAAAAAATCTTTGTATATTCCTTTTTCTAATTCCAAGTTACATAGATTTAGGAGGGCAACGATCTCAAGGAAATGCTTGATGGAATTGAAGTTTATGATATTATGTGCGGGAGATAAGAAGATACATTGGTTTAAGTTCCATGATTTGAGCACCAATCCATAACCACAATAAACAATTAAAAAATATTTTAAGACATACCTTTCAATTCTCTACCATCAGGAGTACATTTTCCTTCACCTTTAAGACATAAGAAATATTTTTCATAGATTCGATCGTTGTTTAAAATTTCATCCAAATCTATATTATCGTATTTGGTAGTATATTTGACTTCATCACAAACCACAGCACCGAATATAGCTGCAATAAAGAATATAACTGCACACTTCATGATTGTTACTGAATTGCATTCTGAAGTTATGCTGCACTATTTATATATTTTTTAAATTCCTTCCACAATAAGATATAATCAGATAAACCTTCATTATTAATTTTTTTCTTAATTATCTTTTGTATTCTTGTTAATTGCATTGAAAATGTAAAGATATAGATAATGGTAATTATTTTTTTTTTGCATTGATTTTAAGGAAGTCATCTAAATACTCTATAATAATGGGGATAACTATTATTTCATAATTTCTAATTAATACAAAATTAACAATAAATAACAAAACAGTTGCATGTTTATCGTAGCCTTCATTTAAATGGAAAGTGTAATTATTAATGAACAGATCCTTCGGTTTCTTCTTTTTACAGAATTATTACAGTAATCATTATAGTTATCCAAGTTTCCTAGCATCGACTTGCAACATAATATTATGGGATCTCTTGTTGAGAAGTTTAAACTCGGTTGACATTTTATTTTTCCTCTAGAAATGTTTAAACTGCTGCATCATCTCTACAAATCTATGAATGGGTGGACTATTATACCTAGAGACTCATCCCAATCCCACTGCACAAGCCCTATCATCATCAACCCATCCTGACAATCCTCCAATTCGCTTGAAACGACGTTGACCACGCGACCTCCTAAACAACTAGCTCCCTTTTAATATCCTGAGAGGTCCAGCATTGGTTGGTTCCTCTCCTCAACATGCTTCTCTGATTGTGGCGCTGAGTCCTAAGGGATTCAGTGCATCACAGTCTATGATATATTCCACATTTACATAATGTATATATATGTACAGGTTGTAAATAAAATAAATTAAAAAAAAAAAAATTACTAATAATTCCTCGATTGTAAGAGGTAGTACTGTGAACGCGGCAAATTTATGAAATTAGGTTTTCAAGCGGAAATACTTGCACTGAAGCTCCTTGAGCAAAAAAAAACCAGGCAATCAGTCATAAGATGGATGGGTGTTTCCTCCTCTGTCTCACAGACTCTACAAAATGGATCCGGCATGAGCCTCATTATGTAGAGATGTCTCCTTAAAACAGAATATCCAGTAAGAGATCCAACCAGATGCCTGAGAGCGCTCCGTGAAAAAACAGCAACGTCTCAATAATGGCCTTATTCAGACCCCCGATGAGCATTTTGGACTGCTGAAAACCAACTGAGCTCATCCATAAGGATGAATGCTGTGTAGCTGTCCATTTCTGGAAACGTGACCGACATTTGTCAGAAGACACGCCAAAAGCAGGCCCGGGACCAATGAAAGGAAGAGAGGTGCCTAATTTGGCAAACCTATCCACCTCGCCATTCTCAAAAATTCCCATGTGATCTGGCACCCAGACTCACATCCTTCAAAGAAAAAAGCTCTTCCAGTCTTTTAGGACATTCTAACACCAACCTGGACGTGAAGACACTTGAAACTTACTTACGTTTTTAGTTATATGTAAGATTAACATTTGTTATTACAATTTCCAGAGTGAGTGGATGAGAACAGACTCAGAAAAAATCATAAACATTATCAGAGCGGGCAGCTGGAAGCTAACTAAGTAGACAATGATTTATGTAACAATAAAAAATAAGTCCGTGATATGTGTACTGATAGATAAAGTAGGGATAAAGTAAAACAAAACGGATGAAATTCTTGTCGATCGCGCCAATTTCGTCGGCATTATTTGTATGCACCGAGTTTGTTTATATAACAATATATTTAAAAGTCGGCAAAATTAAAAAAGAGAATAGTTCGAGCATATTTGGAAAAAAGAGAGAGTGACAAAAAAATTTCGTTAAAAAAAAAAGAGAACATGTTTTCTTGAAAAGAAACTATGGTTGGAGAAACCGTAATTATGAACATTTCGAGACTAAAAGTAAACTTTCTTTAGGAATGAATGAGAGTGTCTTCAATATCAATTCATGCTTTTATTATTTTCTCTTACTCCTTGTGCAGACTTCGTTCGTGAGAAATTTTCGATATTGATTTTTCACGAAAAGTATGTGTTTTAAGATCCTCTGAGTAAGAAAAATGTTTCTAGCCAATGTTTTGTGTATGCGCGGATCTAAGGTCACCGTTAGCCACCATCTCCATGCAATGGGTAAGGTAAAAATGATATTATATACACGTAGAATATTACCGCATGAATTTACAAATTCAACTGGTCGCTAGAAGTTTAGTTACTTGCCAACTACTTTTAAAAAATCCATCTGATATGCGCTTCCAAAAAAGATTAGTGGCATATGATGAGAAATAGATTTACTGGCGAAATCCTAAGTCAGACGGTCAATGGCATTTTCGGTTGGTGCAAGAATAGGGCAGTCTGAGAAATCGGTTTTTGAAAAGTTATTATACAAGCAAAGATAGGATCACTTCGAGACAAATTGGTTATTATCTGCTAGACAGTTTGGATTCAGGGCTGGTCAAGGAACTACTAATGCCCTTATAGATTTTGTGAAATCGAGCCACGGAGCCTTGGAAAACGCAGACTTGCTGTTGATCAAGTTGTTGTTTGATTTATCCAAGACCTTTGATACCGTTTCTCGGGACATTTTATTAGGGAAATTAAAGTAGTATGGGTTTAATGATTTGTCAGTCAAATTTATCTCTTCCTATCTCTCGAATAGATTGGCAGCTGTGTATAAAGGCGGTAAGTACTCTTCTCTACTGCAGCTCAAGTATGGTATGCCCCAAGGGTCTATTATGGGACCTCTATTATTATTGGTTTACATTAACGATCTACCGGCAATGTTTGATAACGATGATATAATAGTCCATATTTATATGCCAGTGTCCTTGCGGTACAAGTTAGAAATGCAGATAACACATCCGTTAATAACTGCATTAAATCTATATTCGATTAGTATGCTGCTATAAGCTAAGTTTAAACCAAGACAAAATAAAAGAGATTACTGTTAAATTAGGAAATTATGTTGGGACTGAAAAAGCTATCAATTTCTTAGGCATGTTCATAGATTCAAAACTGAACTGAACAGATCAAGTTAATAACGTCATGGGTGAAGTGTCTCGTGGAATCTATGTTTTGAGAAAATTAAGAATGTCGGTTAACTTGGAAGCTTTAAAGTTGGCATATTTTACATATGTTCATAGCCATTTGTGGCTATGGTACTATAATTTGGAGTAATGCTGCGGAATGTAAAAAAACTATTTAGGTTACATAAGAAGGCAATCAGAGTCACTTTGGGTTTAGACTCGAAAGTATGTTGTCGTTCTTTGTTTAAGAAATTGAACATAATGACACTACCAGCATATTTATTTTTTAATGCCTCGTCTACCTAAAGTACAATGCAGGCCAATTTCTATGTTTCTCGCAAGTTCATGATCATTTCACCAGAAAACGCAATAATCTTGTCCAGAATAGAAACAGGTCGATAAAATTTTGTCCATCTCTCTTTCCAACTATTTACGAAAGTATAGTTCGTAAATAAGTAAAACTTATAGTTCGTAATGTTGAAAAACTGTTATTAGCTCCACCCGCTGTATGAGATACATGAATAGTTTAAAATTAATTTTTTATCTTGACAATTTTGTGAATTCAAATTATATGTATCTTTTCGTAGCTAGGTTGTAGCTTTTCTTTACTGGCAATAAAATAAAATTTCGACTATCAAATATCAAGAAGTTATTGTTGCGCGTTTCCTGGAACTATGGAGTAATACGAAAAACAAACTAGTGACTATTTCTTCTGGTTTTAGTACTAAAAAAGTGACGTTTCGGCCAATTTTTAGTACCGCAGTTTTTGGTATTACTGTTTTTAGTTTTACTGAAGATACCCTCATTTAGCCGAAATATCCAGTTTTTTATCCAGAACTAATTTGTTCTTAGCATTATTATTAAATTCACCTCACAGTGCGAGTCACCAGAATGTTAAAGTTATTTATCACGAATTCGTTCCCGATGGACTTCCCTTGAATTCTTACATTTACTGCATCAATTACTTAAAATACACTCAAAAATAGCCCAGTGTTATTCCAGCTTTGATCAATTCTCAAACAAGTTTTATTCCACCAAGATAACACTCGACTACACACACTTTCCGTCAGACTGATGAAAAATTGAAGAATTTACGGCATCGAATTTCTTTTACACCTGTCCAGACATAAATTCATCCGACCATCACTTGTTTCAAGTCCATGGCACGCTTCCTTTGTGGGGGAATAAATTGAATAATTTCATTGAATTTGAAAATGCAGAAGTATTTTGGTTTCAAAACCAAAGAATGGTATTAGCGAGTGACGAAATTATTTTGATTCCAAACTAAGGAGGAAATGGTATGAACGTGGAATTCAACACTCGCAGGAAGATGGCTACCACCAGTCAATCATAATGGTCTATTATTTGAACATTAACGCTTATATAGTTATGTGGGGTGTTTCACAATACCCCATCCTTTAAATGCTTCTAATTTTTGCAACTAGAGTGCAGGTGGCGGCCTGTACTTCTGAGTACCTTCCTCTTTGATTCCTAGGGTTAATTTTATTTTTCAGTTGTTACAAATAAAAATATAGTGTTTCTGTGATAGTTCTATGAAGTGTTAAGGGTGTCCACAGCATCCCACCTAGCTATTTAGGTAATATTTTTTTCATTATCCTGTAACAGTCATTACAAGGTTCAAAGTCATGAATTGCTATGAAACAGTGCAAGAAAGAATATGTAACAGTATCTTTCTTTACATTATATTATGTGATATTTAGCAATGCTTATTACAATGCTTTTTAGTTATATGCAGCCTATGTTTTTTCAATTGTTTTTCATTTAAAACCAAAAATTATTTACTTGCTAATTTCTTTTTTCTCATTTATTTGTAATAATCTGAAAAGATACAAATCACCAGAGTCACTTGTGTGGAGAACTCACCCAGCGACTAGACTCCATAAGGAAAAAAGCAAACAAAACATATGGAATCAGAGAATTTGTCTGTGTTATCACACTGTCTGACAAACTCATCCTGAAGATGGGCGAACGCCCGAAACCGGTCGATGACCACAAAATGAAGCAGGCTACCACGGAAAATGTCTCTGATGGTTTCCAGCTCTGCGGAACCAACCACCATAACAAAAAAATATGGCTTTACTTAGTTAATAACTTAGTTATTCATTAGATAGTCTCGAAGCCAGCGGCGGTTCAGTCGTCTGGGAAGATTATCTGTTAGGTTAGAGGAACTTAGTTGGCGTACTAGAGGATTAGGGTGAGCAGAGAGGGACAGACGGAACTTTTTTTACCTGGTTTTTAGCAACTTCGTTTATGAAAGGAATATTGAGGTCTTGATGTAGGGTGAGATTTGATAAATAGAAAGGGGCATTGAAAATTTTTCTGAGAATTTTGGATGGCAATGACTGGATTCGGCGGGATTTGGAATTTTTGGTTGAACCCCATAGATCAATAGCGTATTCCACATAGGTTTAAGTCCTAATTAGTCTTTTATACTGTGGGATAGTTTAGATCGTCTGCCGAGTAGTAGTGATAATAGTTTAAATTGTGTGTTGAGGTCTTGTGTTTTTAGCCTCGTATGGAGGTTCAAGGTGAGTCGTTTGTCAATGTATAGTCCTACGTAGCGTACATGGTCAACAGTTTGAAGAGAAATACCATTAAAAAAAGAGGGGTCAATGTAGTCCGTCTTAATGTAAAGGTAGTGTATTGGCATTTTGTCTCGTTAATTTTTATTCATCATTTTTTTGCACCAGGTTTCCAGTGAGCTCAAATGGCTTTGAAGATTTCTAAAAGCAATTACAGGGACGATATGCGTGAACATGATGACAGTGTCAACTGCAAAAAAATAGAGAGCAGTGAATGAGGGGAGGTGGGGATGTCAGCAGTGTATATAGTGTAGAGAAGAGGACTGAGAATGCTCCCTTGAGGGACGCCAGCTTGGATAAGATATATAGATGACATGGCCGAACCATGGTCGCCACCCAGAAATGTCGCCCAGACAAATAGGAATTTAAGATTAGGAAATAGGTACTCGGTAGGACGCCCTTGAGCTTCCACAGCAAGACCGAATATCAAATTCGGTCAAACGCACTTGCTAATTTTAATTTCAAATATTTGTTAAGATCAAAAAGTATACTTTTTCTTTTTCCGAAGAAATATCTTTTGTAGGATTTTTTTTTTTATAAATATACGAATAAAAAAAAATCTGTCGGCTACATTATTTTCATTAATGAGAACCCACTTACCCAGTTGTGTAACTATTTACCACCAAACTGGATATACGTTAATAAAAAATTCATTAAATTTAATTAAACTAAGATTTTTTTATTGAAAAGAGTCACTTGTTTTAAACACTCCATTACATTCGATAATTGCTGGAATTCCAAATTTGAAGCAAAATCACTTAAGTGGAAGTGCGATCTTCAGAATAAGTATTTGATTTTGGTGGGGGGGTAATTTTCTCGAACATAATAACGATTTCCTTTAAACTTGAAATACTAAATGTCCAGATATAGCCCTATCACTTTTATTATGAAAAATTTTTCATTCCGAAGAAACGGATTTCAGGCGAATTTTGAGAAACCTGCCACACATAATAAAATTTAAATGGACGCCATAATGTTTATTAGTTGAGACAGAGTGCAATGCTATACAAGATTACCGCTTCCACGTCTTTTATGATATCCCAACTAAACGGTTGTATACATTATAATTTTTAAGAGAATTTTTTCCAAGTAATTGTGATGGATGCTAGAAATTATATCTATTTTATTTCAAAAAAATTACGATATGAAGAAAATGCAAACTTGTTGGCAAAAAAAGGTACACGCAAGTAGAAGAGTACAGTTACAGGAAAAGTTCATGAACCTTGTTAGCATTGTCTACCCCTTCTTCTCACAAGTGAAGATTTGAACGAACAATTAGAGGACATTCCTTCAACAGAGTCTGTGGTAGACATTCAAGCCAGAACATTTGTTTCAGGGATCGCTCTCTTAAACTTATGCACTTATGCCAGTGATAGAGATTAACATTTACTCTAGATTAACAATTGATCTATTAAGCTAATAGTTGTGATACCGTAAAATATTTAAATATCTTAAAAGATAATATATTTAATTTAATCTACCAGTGTTTTCTTAATTATTTCCTTAATTATTTCTTATTAATTCTCTCTTAAACTCATATACTTACAAGCCATTTTACTAAACCGCTCTTGCTACACAAGCTACCACTACAAACATACAACACATCACACCAATTAACCATTTCATAATTAATTTAATTACAATAAGAGAAAAGCTCGTGTGATTTTTTTCCACATCAGACTTCTACTTTCCTTTACACCCAGAAGTATTGCAATCGTGTCAGGTTTTCGATATAGAGTTTCACCGGAAATGTACTTTTTGAGATTTCCTGAGTTCAAAAATGTTTATTGTTATTGTCAATTTTAACAAATGTATTATTAAGAAAAATCCGCAATAACTTTTTCCACCCATCGCATATCCTTCTTCACTCACACTTAGGCAACCCTCTTAGATACTCGATTACGATCTGTTCGGTGTCCTCGAATAAAGTACCATTATCATGCTGTTTATTCCTAAGTATATGGCTCACGTTTATTAATTCCCAAGTTTTTGTTGATGAATCGCCATTAGCTATCCTGGTCATTTATTCTTTCTCATTTATGGCCACTCATGCATGGCACTTTTGCTAACCTTTGCGATTTCCACATACAATACCTTGTCCAGCAAGATAAACAGGTTTCTCAGAATCACCACAACACTACCACCACTTATCGATCTAGTCAACAAATGGGGAGTGTGCAATTAATGATTATGCTATCCATTATTTTATTAAAAAACTGAAGTAGATTTTAAAATTAGTAGTATCCCAATAAAGCATAAGCATAATATAAAAACAAACACCTATATAATACACGTAATTTAAGAACTGGTGACCCATCTGATGTTTATTAAGTTATTTGCAAACAATAAAATGATATCAGTAACACTCATTACAATGCACTAATAATATCGCGAAGGAGTCTGTTCATTTTACAAATAATTGATTTACATTTACTTTTAACCAATGTTTCTACACATCCTAACATGATCTAAACTTAATTTAACTTAAATCTAAAGGGGTTGAAATATTTTAATACATTTTCTTTCAAACCCCTATAAAAAAAACAAAAAAAAACTACTCCAAACATTCATGTTAACTTTCTCACCAAAAAATACATTCAGAAATTAACAAATCACATTCACGCTAATAAATACATTCTCGCCAATAAATACTTTCAGACTCATTATTACTATTATTATTTTTATATAAGAAATAAATAAGGGTTTAAATGAATTTATCAATCTGGATATTATTTTTTATACAACTTTATTACATATTTTTACATAAATTTCAAATTAATTAAATGAGTTGTACCAAATTTATAAATATATACAAAGCTTATTTATCTGGAAATTTAAGTCCTAACTTTTCAGCATCCTCTTTGTACATAATCCTGTACATACGATCGGGATCGTAGATCTTCTCCAAGGCAAGATAATCATTTGGTTTCTTATCCAATACGAAACGGAGAACTTTTTCAGTTCCAGCCCTTTGCTTTTCTGAACATTTCACACATCTTGTTTTTAAAGCATCTGGCAGTGCAACTGTAAATAAATAAAGATTTTAATAAATATAGCAAAATAACTGCTTTGGTTTAGAATTTCATAGGAAGAAGATAAATATTTCTCTTTTTTGCTCAACAAAAGTGATTGATACATTGTTGATTGCTTGAAATTATGATATTATTTTTTTTATGTTGACAATGACCTGAATGTTAGAAGTACAGATATTTAAAAGTTTCGTATTTTGTAACAATTAACATCAATAAAATTCAGTATGTATTAAATTTTCTGCAATAATTTTATATTCACCTGTGATTTACATCAAAATTACGAAATTGAGTAACAGAATGTCATTTAAATTACTCAAAATTTATCTCATATGTATACATTTTTTCAAAATTCTTGAAGTCCCCAAAGAAATTTAATGAAGGATTTCAACTATAATCCTAGTTTTTTGATGTGTTAATAGGACTAGTTTTAACGTGTACAGCAAAAATATGGCTATCACTGGAAGAGCAAAGGTACCGCGACTCTTGCCTTAGAGTTGCAAGCAGACCTAGATCCCCTACAAGAAACTAGGATTCAACATTTTTTTTTTTTTTCTGGAATGCAGATATTTAGAAGTGAGATGGGCTGGACAATTTAGGCACAATAAAGAAGCCGTCTAAAAACCAAGTGAATATTACTGTCTATATTATGGCGTAATGAACTTTAACTCCCGCTTGAAAATAGGCAACCATCTTATGGAGTGAACCCGTTGCCGTGGAACATCTCACTTCACTTGGCTATATGCTATCAGTATGAAATACTTTAATTAGTGAAACAATATTGAAGACCACAGCAATACCAAAGATAACCCAGTTCCGGAATTTTATCAGTAATGCACAGATGACTGTGCCGACGAAAACAAATACGGTGTGTACACCTGACCGCCAGTATATCTCTCGCAGCTAAGGGTAATAATTATGACGCAGAGCTCTATGGAATTAGTGCTGCCCAAGAGCATATCAAAGCAAGGCTCGTAAAGAAAGTTTTTAACCTTACTGACTTTCAACGAGCAATACAAGCCTTTTCTACGCTAGAATATGGAGAAAATTAAATGAAAATAAAATGCAAGATTATGATCTTGCAAAATCACATAAGAAGTAAGAAATATTATAGAAAATGAAAATATGTAAATAAAAAAAAAAATTACTACAATAGATTACTGTGGAAATTATGGAAACGAATCCAAGCAGTTCGCTTTGCCAAGCAGTATATCTCAAATGGACAGTTGGACTTATGGTTGCCGCATATAAAAATGCTAAGAAAATAGTAGCTGCTAAGTTTCATACATGTCGAGGACTATCTATGAAGGAAAACCTGTTAGAAAAGATGTGGCAATCATGGCTCCAAAGAGATATAAATGAAATGGAGTGGACTTTCCTCGGTTTGTTGGAGTCGCTATGTTCCGCAAAATTATTGGTCAGCTATTAGGTATATGTAGAGGCAGTTAATTAGAATAGAATTCACTGCCTCAAACTTTATGCCCCACCACGCCAGATAGATAAGATGTAAGGAGAGCACTTATGTATGCATCCAGATTGTTAGAAAAAGAATTCTTACATGGCAAGAATATATTGCGCTGCAAGATGCAGAAGTTGAGTCTAAAAAGATCAGAATGGTAGTGGTATAACAAAAAAATATTTTTATGCCTGACTCAGTTGCTGAATGTGATTAGGATCTTCGTATTTTATTTAATATTTATCATACGACGACAATTACAATGGTTAATTATATACTACAATTGTTTCAGTCGTTTCTCAGCTCACCATGGAAGTATGAAAAATGAATTATTAATTTGAACTTTCCCGAAAGATGTTTCAATTAGATGTGAAGTCTAATTTTACCAATAGTGTCTCTTGTTCTGTGATAAACTTTACTAAATAAATAATTGTTACACAATCTATCTTGAAAAATGCTTAGAAATGTCGAAAAGTAACCAACGTAGTCAACAATCATTTATATATTAGGTCTAAATAGGCAAATGTATCAATGTACCAATGTATCGCTTTTAGAAGTTTGTGTTTGAGGGAGGATTTACTCAGTCACGATTATGTGATAGGAGTTTCAAGGGGGTTTAAAATTAATGACTAAATACTATTACTACTGCACTATAATTAATATAATATATACACTTATGATTCTAAGGACTTGACTTATGAGATTAAGAGACAGGGAGATAAACTCAATGAGAGACTGAGAGATAGCCAAGTGCTGATTTATAGACTCGATGTTTGTGTTTTGGTGATCGCACGAAAGGTGTCTTTGCTCTTGAAGATGGTGATTGAAATGGGGGCCTCCACTATCCCTTTTTCCTTCAATTTAGACCCCTGTGTTAGAGGAAGTAGGACGGTGTTTCCTATTATACGAGCTTGGCGGTCCTTGCGAACAGCATGGAACTAATTTGACTTATGATATGCCATCACAATTACCATCTTTGGAATATTTCGGGGAAATAAATGAGATCCTTTTCCAAAAAAAATCTTACAAAAGTGATAGTATTCGATTTGGTAATACTAAGTTTCGTATATTTGGGAGAGCAACACTCTCAATGAAATGCTTGATGGAATTGAAGATTAAGATATTAAGTGCGGGGGATAAAAAGATACATTGGCTTAAGTTCAATGATTTGCACACCCATCCATAATCATAATAAGTAATAAAAATATATTTTGAAACTTACCTTTCAATTCTCTACCATCAGGAGTACATTTTCCTTCGCCTTTAAGACATAAGAAATATTTTTCATAGATACGATCATTGTTTAAAATTTCATCCAAATCTATATTATCGTATTTGGTAGTATATTTAACTTCATCACAAAACACAGCACCGGATATAGCTGCAATAAAGAATACAACTGCACACTTCATGATTGTTACTGAATCGTAATCTGAAGTCATGATACACTATTTATATATCTATACATTTACCTTCCTCAATAAGATATAATCAGAATAACCTTCATTTATCATTTTTTTTTTTCTTTAATTATCTTTTATTGTTCATGTTAATTTCATTAAAATATTTCTTTACATTGATTTTGGGGAAGTCATCTACATATTCCATCATTAAAGGGATTTCGATTATTTAATAATTTTTAATTAATAAAAAAAAAAAAAATTAGCAATAAATAACAAATCTGTTACATGTTTATTATAGCCTTCATTTAAAAGGAAATTTTAATGATTAATGAATAATTTCTTCGGTTTCTTTTCTTTACAGAATTATTCCAGTTATTCAAGTATCCACGCATCGACTTACAATATAATGTTACGGGATTATACTTGTTGAGAAGTTTGAAAATCTGTGACCCCATTATTGAATTTTCTAGTGAATTTCATTTTTAAATTTTTGTAATTGTACCACTGTACCCCAATCCCTTGTGAATTTTGAATTTATGAGTGTACTTAATAGATCCCAAATTATAAAGATATTACGCGATAGTAACCTTTCTGTTGGAGGCAATTTACTCCAATTACGTAGACGTCTTGAAAAATATAATCTTTCCCCAAGTAATTCATTCAATTCCAAAATGTTTAAGATAAATGGACAAGACATGGGCATCGACGCTGCTGTAGAATATTTACTTGCTCAGCAGAAATTAGCAAATCCTCCAATTAACAATCAACCTAGTCCCTTAAGGAATTTGCAATTAATCAATAGCTTACCTACTTTCGATGGCGAAAATTCAGCCACAGTGTCCGATTTCCTAGACCAAATTAGCCATTGTGCTAGTCTTTCTGGCTGGGACGACGCAGCAAAATTAGAAATATTAGCACTTAGGCTCTCAGGGTCTGCAAACTATTTACATTGTACTGCAACTATTTACCGAATTACAACGCCAGGGTACAATTATAACGTATCCTCTAATTTCAGAGCGACTTCTAGCCCGATTTCATAAAGAGAAAACACCCCTAGTCCTCTTACAACAGATGACTATTATTCAATCTCTTCCAACAGAGTCTCCTGAAACTTTCGCGGATAGGATTAGACACATCCAATCCGCCATTCATTTAAAAGCACAAGCTAATCCACTCGAGGCCTTACAAACTATTTTAAATAAACTAGCCACTGATGCATTCCTGAAATCACTTCCTCAACCACTTCGTAATGAGGTACGAACTAAGCTACCTCAAAAATTAGACGAAGCACTTTCTTATGCCAATGCCCTAAAAGAAGTACAGGCTTCTGAAATAAACCCCACAGTTTTCGCTGTCACTTCGAAAACTTCTAATCTTCGCACACCCCCATCTCCTTGTCGTTTCTGTGGACAAATGCATTTCCACAGAGAATGCCCGTATCGAAATAAAAGTCAGAAGCCACCATTAAAACTAACTACCACTCGTAGAGTTTTTAATCTAATAAAGAATAGCCCATGCCGCCCTTGTTCCGGTCCACATTTTCCCGCTAGAAATATACATTGGAACAATGAATAGAGTTGCCAACTGGGAAATACAAAAGTAAGAGGACATTTTTCAAAAATACTTCATTTTGATTGCGTCTTGATTATATTGTCATCAGTTAAAAATGATAAAAACGGTATTTGGGACTCAATGATTGTATTATATTTTCTATAAATATAGAGCAATCATTATCTGCGATAGTTGTACATTTAGTTTTATCTTTTCAAATGAAATTCGCTTAGCTACTTCTGAATCATCAAACAAATTTTTGTTAAAAGTTTGTTCGTGCAAATTTCAGAGTTAAAACTAAAAATGGTGTTTTAATGTGTAAAAGGCTAAAGTTTCTTCAATAGCTGATACTTTATAATAATAGGTGAATATTTTTTAGTAAAAAAATCAAATGTGGTTCAAACTTACGTATTACAAACCGTACACATTGCCTACGTTTGTAAGTTTGGTTATGGTTTAAAACATTTAAACTTAGGTGGTAGTTTTTCAATAAATAAACACTTCCGTTTACTCATTTCAGGGTAAAACTTAAAAAAAAAAAAAAAAAAAAATCAAAGCAATTAACTGCAATTTATAATAATATTGCTATAATTATGTTTTGATACTTAGTTACTTTTTTATTTGCACGCCAGTTTAACGTTTGTTATTACAATTTACAGAGGAAGTGGATGAGAACAGTGTCAGAAAAAAACCATAAACATTACCATGAGCGGTGGTTGGAAGCCAACTCTAGGCAATGAATCATGTAAGAAATCAAAAATAAGTCCGTGATATGTGTACTGATAGATAAGTAAGGGGTAGTAATACAAGACGAATAAAATTATTGACGATCGCACCTGTTTCGGCTTTATTTGTCTGCATTGAGTTTTTGTATAACAAAATAAAAATCGGCTAAATTAAAAAAAAGAGAACATTTTGAGCATATTTGAAAAAAGATAGATTCTTAGATTCATGTTCTCTTGAAAAGTTATCTATTGGAAACCGTAAGTGTGGACATTTAAGGACTAAAAGTAAACTTTCTTTGGGAAGGAATATGGACTGCCTTTCAATATCAGTTCATGCTTCTATTATTTTCACTTATTGCTGGTTCGTGACAAATTTTCCAAATTGATATTTTCACCGGGGGTCCCCTGAGTCCAAAAAACTGGTTTCTAGCAAATGGTCTGTGTGTGTGTGTCAATGTGCTTTTGTGTCTGTATGTGTACGGGTGCATTAGAACAGTATAGCTCAAAAACGAAAAACTATAGAAAGTTGAAACTTGATATTCCGTTTAGGCATCACCATGGAATCTGACAGTAGGTTACCTCCCAAAATTCCTCACCCGGAAGTACCACTTTACTAGATTTTTTTTTTTTTTTTTTTTTTACTTTTTTGCGTTTTTCTCAAAAATGGCTGCGACGATTTTATTCATACTTGTTATATCAACTACATATACAATGAGATACAACTTTTATTTGAAACATTTCTCTGGAAAAATGTATGTAAGGGCACTTTTAGGGGATGGGTGGGGATATGTTTTTATCTAAAGTGCTATCATAGTTGATTATACAATTCTATCATCCAAACAAAATTAATTAGAAAGAAATAGATGGCCAAAATTCTGAGTTTCAAGAAAATTAGTAAAACCGGAAGTGCGCTTTTACTGAACAGTTTTTTTTTTCAGTTTTCGACGGATTTCATTAAATTTGGTACACAAAGTATAAAATTTGTCAATTATAATTTTGAGAACTGGAGTAAGTGAAAGTTGTGTGAGTGTTTCACACCAGATTTTTCACGAAAAATACCATGTTTAATGCTTTTAGCGTATGTTTTGTGTGTACATGTCTATGGACTGTGTAATGACATGGAAAGTCATTGCAATGTCAAAGTGGTTCCAGCCAGCTGCTATCTTCACAAAGGATGGCATTGATAAAAGAATAATTTATAACCAGCGACCTAGCAGGCCACCGTCTTCAAAACAATGCCGGCCAAACAAACAACAAAGCCCTTTTCAATACTTTACATCAAAAGCAAGCACCGATAAGGTTGGCCACTGACCTAAATAAGGTCACCAAACTACGAAGTTCTCACAAGGTCGCACACTAGGACAAATGTCTTGGTGTGAGTGTGGCTAACACCGATATATAAACTCTATCATATACAACGAGAGATTATTATATCATTTACGACTATACGAGCACGTCTATATACACGAGCAGCAGTTTACGCGTCCATATACAGTTTTATTTAAACTTATTATCTTTTAGTAGTGCATCTTAGTTCGTTTATTTTATCAGTCTAATTTATTAGTTATCTATCTTCTATTTTATTCCTAATTATTTTGTTGTTATTGGTTACCCTATATTACGTTAAAATTATTGTTAAAATACAGTTTATTTTTATAAAATCCGTATTAATAATTCGAGCTTTAACTTCCAAAATCTCTCAACTAACTTCCGCCCTCTTCAAGACATCTACTTTATCAGGAATTACATTAAACGATTCCATTACAACAGATAAAAATAATATATACACGTAAAGTTAAAAAATTCAACAGTTCGCTAGAAGTGTGAGATTCTTGCCAACTTCTCTTAAAAAATCCATCTGATATGCGCTTCTATAAAAGAATAGTGGTATTTGATGAGGAACAAATTTCCTGGCGAAATCCTGAGTCAGGTGGTATTTTCGGTTGGTGCAAGGCGTTTTCTGGAGCTATGGAGTAGTACTAAAAATCAAATTAGCGACTATTTCTTCTGGTTTTAATCGTAAAAAAAAAAAACTGACGTTTCGACCAATTTTTAGTACAGCGGTTACTGTTTTTAGTATTACTGAAGATAGCATCATTAAGCCGAAACATCCAGTTTTTTTGTTGAATATGTGGTAGTGTCCCGCAATGCTGGATAACATCTGCTATTTTATCCGTCGTAGCATGCATATTCCTTTTGTTCCTGACCGGTTCCAGATTTTCATCCATCGTCAGAACAAATTTACCAAGTTCGTGTAGAGATTTCACTTCAACGCTATGTTTCTGTTACACTCGACACTTGTTGGTGCGTTATAAGATTGATTCAGGGAATGTAACATAGGTAAAATATTAAACCGACGAATATTAAGCCGAAAATTTATATGCCTAAACCACATGGATCTTGCAGGTGAGGAATGTAAACTCTTCATGAGAGAAGTAATCAGGAAATTGAAAATAATTAGTTGTCAGGGGGTGGAAAAATATCTGACATTTTATAGTATTTTTCTAGTTCAAAACTCTGCATTTTATAGCATTAAGATTTGTGATTTTTTTTTTATTTCTTTACAATACATTTCGTGACATTATTTAGCAATGCTTATTACAATGCTGTTCAGTTATATTTGCAGCTTAAGATGTTCACTTTTTTTTTTTTCATTTATCACCAAATATTATTTAGTTGTTAATTTTAATTTCAAATGTTTGTTAAGACCAAAAAGTATACTTTTTGCTTTTTCTTTTTTCGAAGAAATACCTTTTGTAGGATTTATATACAAAATATACAAATATACAAATAAAAAAATCGATTGGCTACACTGTTTTCTTTAATGGGACCTCCACCTACCCAGTTGTGCAACTATTTACCGCCAAACAACACTTAAGGGTTAATAAAAAATTTATTCAATTAAAAAAAAAAACTAAGATTTTATTATTGAAAAACAGGCATTTTTTTAAAAACCCTCCATTACATTCGATAATTGCTAGAATTCCAAATTTTAAGAAAAATATTTAAGCGGAAGTGCGATCTTCAGAATAAGTATTTGATTTTTTTGGGGGGAATTTTCTCCAACATAATAACGATTTCCTTTAAACCTGGAATACTAACTGCCCAGATATATCCTTATCACTTTTATTATGTAATATTTTTCTGGAGAAACGGATATCAGGAGGATTTTGAGAAACCGATGACATATATTAAAATTTAAAAGGTCGCTATAATGTTTATTAATTGAGACAGAGTGCACTGCTATAAAAATCACATTCAGATATGTAAGATTACCGCTTCTACGTGTTTTATGATATCCCAACTAAACGATTGTAAATATTATAATTTTTTAAGACAAATTTTCTATTGAATTAAATTAATTGCGATAATAGAAAATCACGTAGGATTGTTTCACATCGGTCTTTTACTTTCTCTTACACTATTAAGATGAAGTATGACCAATCGTGTCAAATTTTCAATATCGGAGTTTTCACCGGAAATGCACGTTTTGAGATACCCTGAGCCCAAAAATGTTTGTTCTTATTGGCGAATACTAACAAATTTATTATTAAGAAAAATCTACAATAACTTTTGCCTCTCATCACAGATCCTTCTACTCTCACAAATAAGCAACCCTCTGGGATGTCTAAAATGTCATAGTACTCCTAAGACATAATCGATTACGATCTGATCGTTGTCCTCGTATAAAGTACCATTGTCATGCTGTTTGTACCTAGGTGTATGACTCGCTTTTATTAATTCACAAGTTTTTATTGTGCAAGAAGCGGGCAGGCCAAGAAAGCTGTAAGAATGCTTCACTCCATCCTCTGGAACACCAGTATATCCAGGGAGAATAAAAAGAAGGTTCTTCTGTTCCATTATAGAGGGAATTTTACTGTACGGATCTGAGACTTGGACAACCTCAGCCAATTTAATGAAAAAAGTGAATGCTGTGGAGATGGCGTATTGGCGGAGAACAAGGGCGGACCGGATAAGGAATGAGGCTATACTAGAGGAAATGGGCATAGAGAAAAGGATGAATCAAAAAGTAGTGGAGAGAAAGATGAGGTGGTATGGGCATGTGCGCCAAATGGCCCCAGACAGGTGGCCGGAAAAGGTGCGGAATTGGGCCCCTTCTGGGTAGCAGGAAAAGAGGAAGACCAGCAGACGATGGGGAGAGGACTGAGAAATAGAGATTGGAGGGATAGAACGCTTTGGAGAGAACGTCTGACTTGAGGCGAACTCAACGAGGGGAAACACCATAAAAGTAAAAAAGTAAGTTTTTATTGTTGAATCGATTACATTGGCGATTAGCGACCCTAGTCATTTATTCTTTTTCATTCTATAGCCACTACAGCTTGCATGGCACATGGCTAACCTTTGCAGTTTCCACATACAATATCTTGCTCAGCAAGGCAAGATGGAACTACAGGTTTCCACAGAATCTATCAATACATCACCTCTTAAATCATCGATCTAGTCGACCAAGTGGGTAGTGTAAATTTAATATTTATGCCATCCCTTATTTTATAAAAAAAAATAACTGAGATAGATTTTAAAATAAGTAAAATCCTAAAGTTTGAGCTTAAAAACCCAATATAAAAATTTGTGTTTATCAAAAGTATTATTTACAAACAATAAAATAATATCAGTAACACTAATTATAATACACTAATAATATCGGGAAGTAGCCGGTTTATTGTACAATTAATTGATTTGCATTTACTTTTAATTTACATCTAATTACTTTCATCTAATTTGGGTTGAAGTACTTTTATAAATTTTCTTTAAAACCCCTGATAAAACAAAAAAAAATAACCTTCTCTACACTTCCACGCTAACATTCTCACCAATAAATACATTCAGAGATAATAAATACATCCTTGCCATTAAATACGTTCATACTCATTATTACTGTTATTATTATTATTATTATTTTTTTTTTTTTTAATTTAAGGAGCGTCAACATCTATGGTCATTGGCGTCCGGAACTTCTCAGTACACTGCCTGCTTCCGGACGGAGTTCTCACGTTACAGACAAGACTATCTATCATCGAACAGTGAGCTGTAGAGGCTCCTAGGAAGAAGAAATCTATGAGTAGCACAGCTGCAATATCTTGCTCAGCATGGCAAGATGGAACTATCGATTTCCTAGAATCCATTACACATACCCCACTTAAATCATCTACCTAGTCGACAAATGGGTAGTGTGGATTTAATGTTTGTGCCATGCATTATTTTTTTTATAAAAACTGAGGTAGATTTTAAAATAAGTAAAATTCCAATAAAACATAAGCATAAACACCCAGCATAAAAAACTGGTATTTATCAGGAGTATTATTTATAAACAATAAAATAATATCAGTAACATTAATTATATAATACAACAAATTGTTAACAGACATACTCATGGTCTATTAGAAGTGAGTTGGTAACAAACACAAACATAACATCCTCCATAAAGTGAAATTAAATATAAAAACTGAAATAAAACAAAAACTAGAAACAAAACCAAATGCCCCCCCACTACTCTAAATGAAATTACAAAAGAGGGTGAGAGTTTGTATTCAAAAAATAGAAAAACATCGATCAAATAAAGATTTTAGTTGTAAATTATTTAAGAATAAATAAATTTGACTTCTTGTTTAACAGAATAAATTAGTTTCAAATTTATACTTAATAAAAGATACAATCTAAATTGGAATACGCAATAAACAAATTATTTGAAAAGTAAATAGAAATAATAATTAGACATTTTTAATAATTATCAATAATTAAATTCTTTTATTAGAAACTGTCTATAATTCCATGCTAATTTGACATTTGTGATTAATTTAGACAATTCTTTTCCATTTAAAAGTTTTAATAGGTATTGTAGAGGAGTCATTGTTATTTCGTTGAAGCACATTTGGCGAAATTCTTTTAATACAGGATATATAACAAACAAAATGCAGCATGGATTCTTCTTCCAACATGTTACACATCGAACACAAATGTATAACTTTGTTGTAACAGTACTTATTCAGTGCCAGCAGCTCCCCTTTCACTTCTATCACAATACTTATGGAGTCTGATCCCAGTTTGCTATTAATACAGCAATTACTGCCACTCCACTTGCTAACCTTTGTAGTTTACACATACAATATCTTGCTCAGCAAGGCTAGATGGGACTACAGGTTTCTAAGATCTATCTACACATCCCTTCTTAAATCATCTATCTAGTCGACAATCTGATATTTATGCCATATAGATTTTAAAATCAATAAAATCCCAATAAAGCATAAGCATAAACAAGCAATATAAAAACTGGTATTTACTAACAGTATTGTTTACAAACAATAAAATGATATCATTAATACTAATTACAAATGCCTAATAATATCGCGAAGGAGCCTGTTATTCCGCAAATAATTGATTTGCATTTACCTGTAACTAATGTTTCTATACATCCTAACATGATCTAAACTAAATTTAACTTTATTCTAATGGGGTTGAAATACATTTTCTTTTTAAACCCTAATCAAAGAAAACTTACTCTAAACATTCATGTTGACATTCTTACCAATAAATACATTCAGATACCAACAAAACTCATTCATGCTAATAAATACTTCCTCGCCAATAAATACTTTCAAGCACATCATTGCTATTACTATTATTAATGTATAAGAAATAAATAGGGTTTAAATGAATTTATCAATCTGGAATAATCTTTTATATAACTTTATTACTTATTTTTAAATACATTTCAGGTTTTACTAAATTCATAAATATATCCAGAGTTTATTTATTTGGAAATTTAAGCCCTAACTTTTCAGCTTCATCTTTGTATTTAATTCTGTAAATACGATCGGGATCGTAGATCTTCTCCAAGGCAAGATAATCATTTGGTTTCTTTTCCAATACAAAACGTAGAACTTTTTGAGTGCCGGCCTTTTGCTTTTCTGAACATTTCTCACACCCACTTTGTAAAGCATCTGACAGTGAATCTGTAAATGAATAAATGGTTTTTAAATGGTTTTAACTCTGGATATTTATTCCTCCCCACCCCCAATGTTCTAAATTTGAACATCCATACAAAATGCATATTCTTCTCAGAAAATTTTTTTAATAGATAACAACAAGAATGGAGGAGAAGCAAATTGGAGAAGCTCTGGAGAGCCACGAAGGGATATCTGCAGGCTAAAAGTTTTAAAAAAGGATTTAAGACAGTTACAATTTTCTTTCCCAAAGTAGGATATAGTTGAGAATTTTGGTAAGTTTATCGACTGGGTATGCTTGGATAACATTTACACAAATTAGATATGGGACGACTAATTGAAATAATTGCGACGATGGAGTTAGAGATATGGTGTACCACTATCGAATTCTACGTTTGGTATATTTGGGAGAGCAACACTCTTAAGGAAATGCTTGTGATGGAATCGGAGATTAAGATATTAAGAGGGGACTCATTGGCCACATTAGCTTAAGTTCCACGATTTGGGCACCAAATCATAATCATAATAAATAATAAAACATTATTTTGAAACCTTACCTTTCAAATCTCTACCATCAGGAGTACATTTTCCTTCTTCTTTAAGACATAATAAATATCTCTCATAGATGCGATCATTGTTTAAAATTTCATCTAGATCTATATTATCGAATTTGGTAGTATATGTGCCTTCATCACAAATCACAGCACCGAATATAGCAGCAAGAAAGAAGAATACAACTGGACACTTCATGATTGTTACTGAATTGCAAGCACATTATGCGGCACTATTAATATATTTTTAAATTAACCTTCCTAAATAAGATATAATCAGAATAACCTTCATTTATCTTTCGTTTTTTTTTTTTTGTTAATTTCATTGAAAAGAACAGCGACAAGCTTATTTTATCATGATATGGAAAATGTTAGAAAATTAACAATAAATAACAAAACAAATGCATATTTATTATAGCCTTCATTTAAATGGAAATTTCAATTATTAATGAATAATTCATTTTTGGTTTCTTCTTTTTACAGAATAACATCAATGATATTTATTTGTTCATACGAGAGTTTCCTGGCCTCGACTTACATACAATAAAATGTTTTGGAATATCTTTCTATGAAGTTTAAACTCAGTGACTAATTTTTCCCGATAAAAATGTACTTGCAATATAAATTGCCCGTATACATCTACAGCTCCTTCAATAAGTTAACGATTATAATAATTATTAATTAGTATGTTTTAGGTGTTCGTTATGACCGCTGTATTCAATGTTGTAAATTAGATGTTGAGATTCGGTCATACAAAAGAACTCTTTTTAAATTTCTACCGACGTTTCGGCAAATCTATTACCTTCTTCAGGGTAAAAATTTTCAGTTAAAATTACAGTAGTAATTACTCTAGTTTAACCTGTGACATACCATCAACCAAGTGTTGAGGGTAAAAATTTGCCGAAACGACATCCAGTTTACAATATTAATTAGTATTACAATTGTAAGACGAAGTACTGTAAACCTAACATATTTATTTATTTATTGTGTACAGCAGTAACAGTCACTCAGATCATAAAAATTGCAGTCAAATACTAGTAAAAAAAAGTATATATTCACAAGAGAATAAAAAAAAAAAAATTACCACACGATTATACATAAATACCAATAAATAAACAGCACACAAACACTAGGAGATGCAATGATTTTTAATATAACTTTTATTAATACAAATTAAATCTTTTTCAGAAGGAATTAAGTTATTCCAGCTTCTGCAGCAACGAGTGATTAGGTCTCTGTTGGCTGAATGTTTAGATGCTGAGATTGGTAGTGCAAATGCCGGAGTCTGTCTGTGACTAACGGGAGGCTCATAAAAAGGAAGGCGTGCTAATAATTCGGGGCAGTCTATATCTCCATTAAACAGTTTGAATATAACTAGGAGGTTTTCCGACATCGTCTCTTTTCCAATGATTCTTTTGAGAGCCTTTCATTTCTCCTCAGAAAGTAGACAAACTTATTTTTAATCCTTTCGATTCTCTTGATGCCCGCAGCAGTACATGGAGACCATATAATAGACGCAGATTCGAGCTTCGTACGGACTAGTGCGTTGTACAAAACCAATAAAACCTTTGCATCAACAATAAATTTCCCTGCAATCCCCCCCCCCCCACAGAGAAAGCCTTGAAATTTGGATGCTTCCCTGCATACCTATATGGTGGCATTGCTTGAAAATATCGGATATTTTTCTGTAAGAGGCAGCAACATTTCAGTGCCATCTACTGCATTCAATCGTTCGCCCATTATTAGGATGTTTTCAAATAGTGCAGGATCGTCCATATCTAAAGTACGTAAGAAATATTTTTGGTTATATGTATGTTTGTCGAACTTGTTAGTTGATGGAGATAAATGAATTTGGCACTTTATTGATTAAACTTCAAGTGATATACCTAACAGTCAAAATATCCTTTCATAAATTCTATTTATAAATTTTCTTTTGTATTTTACTGCCATCAATAAAACTTTATATAATGGGGTTCTATAAAAAAAAAAAAATGACTTGAAAAGTCATTGAAATACTTGGATTTCATCTTAACGAAGACCTTCTTCATGGATAAAGAGATTAGAGAACAGTTTGGTGGTAGTGCAAGAATGTTTGACACTGTCAAGAGCGCCCGCTCAAGGGGCGGACAACCTGGACAATTGTCCGAGACAACATTTTGGCTGTAAGTATGAGAAAAATATTGATGTTAAATAATCAATTAATAGAAAAATTTCACATTTCGATTTTTTCGTTCGCTAAAAATTTACAGTGCTTAGCATATTTTTATATTTTTCATGTTTAAAAGATATTTACACTATTATTGAAAAAATTAACGTAAAATTTGTAAAGGACGATGCTTGAACTTGTTTGAACATTCATATACTATTCTGAACAGAATAACATTAGCATGCGAGCAGAGCGCTGCTTCCGCTTGTGTTTGAACATGCATGCATAGACTTGCTTAAAATATACTTATATAATTCTTAAGGGGCGGCAATTTGTCTTTTTGTCCGTGGCGGCGTAAACGCTAGAGTGGACGCTGCAATGTCAAGAATGGTTTCGTACACGCATACATATAGATACAGAACAATTACAGTCCAATAACCTAGTATTTAGGGCAACCTAAAGGATCCGGTAAACGATCAACCTTTTTGTCAAATTTCAGAGACATTTTCCGGTGGTAGCCTGCTTCATTTTGTGGTCTCGGTTTCATGCGTTTGCCCATCTTCAGGATGCGTTTGTCACACACTGTGATAACACTCTTGTAGTTCAGTGTATAAACTGAATTTGCTCTGTGCAAGTCTGTGTTATCACACTGTCTGACAAACGCATCCTGGAGATGGGCGAACGCCCGAAACCGGTTGATATCAAGAAATGAAGCAGGCTACCACGGAAAATATCTCTGATGCTTTCCAGCTCTGCGGAACCAACCACCACAACAATTTTTGCCATATATGTTGGTCAAATGTCCCATGTTTGACAAACAACAGCCTCACACGTTCAATCAAGTTTTTTGACAAACTTCTGTTCAATTGCTTAACTTTTTTCACCTGTGCACATCGTGTGGTCATTTATTTCAGATTTTTTATTTATTTAAATGTCTTCGAATAAAGACAAAGCGTTTCTCGCGTTGACTCTGCCATTTTGTATTAAGAAAAAAGTAAAAAAAGTCATGAAGTTGGTCAAATGAATGGTAGATGCTAATGGACATAAATATACTCATGGTGCCAACAAGCCTCAGCCAGGGCCCTCTCTCGGACCTATTAAGTCTTCTAAGGCAAGCAGGACTCGAGAGGGTGTTCTGATGGCAGGTGCTCTGATTGACTACCTGGGAGCCCCCCCCCAATTCCACAGTCCGCCTAAGGACAGGATAGGGGGAGGGTCTCCAACTAGGGGGGTGCCAAAATAGATCCTTGGGTTGTAGCGGTGGCGTAGGCTGAAGAGCCAATTCCCCCGTTAGAATTTAATCTAATCTAGTCTCTACTCATGAGAATTTGCTGAAAGAAATATTAGTAACAGAACCAGGGGACTACGCCAATTTTCTCCGAATGGATAGCGAAACCTTCAATAGCTTGTTGGAATGACTTCGTCCAAGAATCGAAAAGAAGGACACAGTTATGGTGTTGTTAAGAAGGACACTATATTCTTTTGATTTCAATCTCCATAATGCTGGAAAGTCACTGTACAGAGGAATAAACTGGAGTACAAAATCCATGTCCTTTGTCCCTAGCTCGGACATGTTCACCGGATGAAAACAAAACAAATACTGAAGATGTTTGACAAAAACGACCCGCATACCTTCGAATATATTTATCAAACATTTTATCAATCAATTCTTCCATTAAACACGTCAAACAATTTTTTTTTGTTTGACAAACACATCAAACAATGCCACGGTCGATCAAACTTTCGTGTGTGGCAAACATATTAGACGAAAAGTTAGATAGTTTACCGGGTCGTTAAGATATACTTATATTACAGAAGAAAGCTCAATTTCAAAAATTTGTATAAAATCGCAGTACCTACTCTTACATTAAAGAAAGTGAACATTATTTACGTGCGTGTTCATCGAGTTACTGTTATTATTATTATTTTGTTGTAGTTTAATTTAAGGCGTGTCAACATATATGGTCATTGGCCTCCGGAAGTTCTCTCGTTACAGACAACACTGTCCATCACCGGACAGTGAGCTATAGAGGCTCCTAG
>JAAEAF010008340.1:30334-44501 GCA_011037195.1 Triatoma infestans | reverse complement strand
AACAAATTATTTTGTTCCTTATAAATTATTATAAATTGTAAAAATGTTCTTTTCTTGTATAAATAATTATAACTTGCCCCCCCCCCAAATTCCATTTTCATAAAAAAAAATGTCCATTTTACTTAAATATTGCAGAAAATATTTTAAGAAAATCACATATTTTCCACATAATTGACGAAACTAAATGCATATTTTAATTAAATATTTGGCATTTTTAAATACATAAAAATCCGTTCCTTACTTATTACACAACAATTTATTGTGAAGAGTGGGTGAAGAAGTTAATGGATATTTTTCATTTGGACTTAAAATCAAGTTTTGAGAATGACGTCTAAACCGGATCAGCGTGATGAAAATCTGAAAGATGTTTCTGAGGCCATGGAAACGAGAAGTTGAGATAAGTCCGTCTGTCAGAAAGGTATTTTAATTAAAAAATTTGAGTTGCCTAAAATTGTATATTACATATTAATGGATTGAAAAGTAAAAGAAAAGATTTTGATTTTTAAAATTACATTAGTGAATTTGATGTTTTTTTATTATCAGAAACACATGTTTTAAAGGTGGAAATTATTTTATTTAAAAATTGTTTTTCACTGTTTGAATTATTTTGGGTTCCCGCTTATAAAAATAATTTATTTGGAAGAGGTATTGGGGGATTTCGTTTTGGTTGTAAACGTGGAAGTCTCAAGTTTAAAGATATCTGTTTTTTGACTTTTGGAAATATTTTTGTAATTAAAATTTTAGTTAATAAGTTGTTACAGATTCTTCCAGTTTATCTCAATCCTGGAAATTGGGAATGCGAATTTAATAATATAAACCAATTGTTCAATCAGATTATTGATAAACCGATTGTTCATTCCTCTCTTATATTTATGGGTGATTGTAATACAAGAGTAGGGGAGCAACACATCATTCCAGATGAAATATTTTGCAATTCTCCAGAACCTGTTAAAACAGATTGTAGTACGGTTAGGAAATCCAAAGATGTAAAATTGGATGCCAGGGGTAAAAAATTAATAGAATTTTTTGATTTATTTAATTTAGTAATACTTAATGGCTGTACCCCAGGTGATATGTTAGGAGAATTCACTTACATTAGTTCAAATGGTTATTCGGTAATAGACTTGTGCTCAGTTACATCTGATTTGATTCCTAGGATAGAGAATTTAAAGTAGGCAAGCAAGTATTTTCGGATCATTTACCGATTATTTTGCACATATATTGTAATGAGATTTATAATGATGATGATGATGTATTACCTCTGCTGTCAAAATTGCAATGGAATAATAACATGAAATGTGGCTTTGAGGAAAAACTGAAGAGGCAATTAGAAACAGTTGATATGTCTTCTGTGAATGTTTTAACCCTTACAGATTACTTAATTCACTGCATTTGGGATGCGTATCCTGAAGATGGGCGAACGCCCGAAACCGGTCGATGACCACAAAATGAAGCAGGCTACCACGGAAAATGTCTCTGATGCTTTCCAGCTCTGCGTAACCAACCACCACAACAACTCGTAAGGGTGGTTTGACGGGGACTGTTTGAAGGCCAGGTGTAGATCTTTTAGTTTGCTTAAGTTATTTAGAAAAACGAATTCTACAATCGTGAAGGCTGCTTATTTAAGAGAAAATAGATTGTACAAAGCCTTATGTAAGAAAAAAGAAATCGAGTTTTTTAAAAATACGGGTGATCAGATTAGTTCAGTTAAAGATAGCGGACAATTTTGGAAATTAGTGAATAGTTGTAAAAATAAAGCGCATTTGTGTAGTAATAAGATAGTCCCCAGTGTTTGGCGCGATTATTTTATCAGTTTGTACAATCCAGGCTTGGACGCTTCGCCGATACTATGGGTGGAACCATAGTATAGTAGATCCTAGTCTTGACTGTCCTTTTGAGGAGGAAGAACTCTCATTGGTATTGAGTCAGGCTAAAGTTAATAAAGCACCTGGAACAGATAGAGTGCCAAGCGAATTTTGAAAAATTCACCCAAAATATTCCAAGATTACCCGTATATGCATTATGAGTTCTATAATCGTGGTATAGTCCCAACGAGTTTTGGTGAGTCCATTGTTTTCCCAATTTTTAAAAAAGGGGATTTGGGGTCTCCTAGCAACTACAGAGGGATTAGTTTCTTAAATTCGGTCTGTAAGATTTATACTGCTCTCTTGCTTTTAAGGTTAAATGCATGGGTTCAAAGTAGAAATTTGTGGAAGGAATTAATCAGTTTTAGAAAAGGCCATTCGGCTATGGATCATGTTTTCCCGCTTGTTAATATTATTCATCCAAAATGGAAACAGTGAAAGAAAAAGGTATATGCTCTGTTCGTTGAATTGAAGGCGGGTTTCGACAGTGTGGACCGCAATGACCTTTTATATAAATTGTACACTCTGGGTCTTTCTAGCAAGTTTGTTAATGCCATAAAAAGCTTATACTGCAAAACGGAGGCATCGGTATGGTGTAACGGAGGTCTCTCCCCAAGTTTTGTTACAGAGACAAGGATGCTTGACTACTTTTCGCTTTATACATACTTGATTTGCCCCCGAATATATTGGTGGAGGACTTATGGTTGACCAGACTAAAGTAAATATCTTAATGTATGCTGATGATATCGTTCTACTGGCAGAAGATGCTAAAGTTCTTCAAGTGATGATTCAGCTACTGGGTAAATATGCCGATTATTGGAATCTCCGTATTAATCTTGAAAAGACCAAGATTGTCATTTTTAGGAAATGTGCGGGTGAAAAGTGGTCATATAAAGGAGAGCCAATTGAGGTATTTAGGTATTAACTTGAACTCGACATTAAATTTTAAACTGCATATAAAAGAGAAATTAATTGTGGGAAGACGCTGTGTTGGAAGTGTGTGTTATAATCTTATTAAAAATAATCGGATCAGTTTACCCGCCAAGTATAAGATTTTCGATGCTGTAATTCGATCTATCTGCTGTTATGGATGTCAAGTCTGGGGTTATGAATTATTCGAAGATGCGGAAAAACGGCAAAGATTTTTTATAATAAGATTATTTAATCTACCGAGAAACTGTCCAACATATTTCTTGCATTTGGAAACGGGAAGGGGTTACTCTCTTCGGTTTTGCCTTGAAGCTGCATTTCTCCTATGTTTTAAACGTTTTGCTTATCGTTCGAAGGATCGATTAACTTACCTAGTTGCAATGCAAGTAGTAAAGAACAAGGTTTCTTGGTTTCAAAGTTGGTTGCAGTTGGCAGAGAGGTTTAATATATTATTGGATAACTATCCTAGCAATATATGGAAACAACAAACAAACAATTTATTGTCTGCAGTTATGCATAACGAGAAAGAGGAATTTCTGTTCCTTGCCAAACATGCACAGTATCATGAACAGTTTAAATCTCTGCAGTTTAATGTTTCTTGAGTGAAAAATGAGTTGAATCGCTCTTTAATGAGTGAAAAATTAAGCGTTGAATATAAAATATTGATATTTAAAATACGGGGAGAAATGCTTAATCTAAATTATAAGCCTTGGCTTATGGAATCAACTTTACATGCTCACTGTGTAATTTAAATAAAATTGAAAATACATTCCATTTTATTGTCGAAAGCCCAATTTTTAATGATTATAGATTTCGTTATTTTAATAAAAGTCCCTTATCCCAACAAGAATTTGTTTCTTTAATAAATGGGAGTAATTGGTTGAATTTAGCATTGCATACAAAATACGGATTAATGTATAGAAGCATGCTTGTGGCCGAATTCAATTATTAAGTTTAATCAAAATAATAATAATAAAGAATTAAGTTGTATAAGCTTTTGAGATAGCAATTTATTTTATTGTCACAATAATATACTTATTTTTATTTATTTATCAGGCATAGTTTAAGTTTGAATACATATAAAGTATAGACTCTGACACACGGTTTAAGACCATGTCTTGTAGATGTTTGAAATATAATTTTGTATAGTTGTATTCATTTTGTAATAATAAAGCATCATTCATTCATTCATAATGGGCGAATGTCAGAAACCGGTCGATGATCACAAAATGAAGCAGGCTATGACAGAAAATTTCTGTGATTAATAAATTAATTGATGCTCTTAAAAAAGGCGTAATTTCATTCACATAGTGCTTCACATACGCCTAAGGATTGATTACAAGCTCAGTTTTAATTTTAACTTTATGAAATTCAAACAGTTTGGGTAACTAAAGATGGAAGCCAAAAAAAATTACGTCATGCGTTATGTAGTACCAAATTGGTAATTTAATTAAAGAGTGACCTATATAATACCTTGCCTTCTTCTCTAATATATATATAAAAACCAATTTTTAAAACAAAAAATTCAAGTATATCATTTTTAATACAAATAAAGTTGCTTTCATTGAAGTTCAATAAATCAGATCTGCATCATAGTGGGCTAGTGAACCCCCTAACTGTGGTGATATTGATACTAAACGGGTGTAGTTTGGGAAACACAATACAATAGAGTGGAATGGGTTTTATGTGAATGAAACTAGAAGGAAAGTTGTAAATAACGTTTTGTTTTATTTTTTTTAAAGTAGTATCTCCATATGTGACAGGCAGCTGACAGCAAACTTTTACCTAAACCGAATTATAAAATAGCTTTAGTGAAATCCATGTGCAGAATATGTCAAGAACACTCTCGTGATATGAACCTACTTTTTTTTTTTATGTAAGAGGATGTATTGCAATCGTGTATAATTGCCGAAATCATTTTTCACCGGAAATACACGTTTTGAGGTCCCCTGAATCCGAAAGAGTGTTGATTTTTTTTTAAAAATATGGTCTTTGTGTGTGTGTGTGTGTGTATATATATGTGAACAGCAAAGCTCAAAATACCAAAAACCGCAAAATATTCAAACTTGACATTCCGTTTGGGGATCCGATAGGAAGTTATCTGTCAAAATTACTCAACCGGAAATATCCACTTATAGACTTTTTTAGGTATAGCTATTTGTTGGCTTGTCGGCTAAGAAGTATTCAAGAAAACACCAAATGATTTTTAAGTGTTTTTTTATTTGAAACCCGGCGTTTCGGCAAACATTGTTTACTTTCTTCAGGTGCTTAGAGTGAGAGAAGTTTGGAAGTCTTGTCACAACATCTTTGATTATGTCAGTAGTTATGTATGATAGACTTCCAAACTATTCTCACTCTTAAGCCCCTGAAGAAGGTAAACAATGATTATCGAAACTTCAGGTTTCAAATAAAAAAACACTTAAAAATTATTTTTGGTGTTTTCTTGAATTCTTCCTGGCCGACAAGCCAACAAATAGCTACATCTGATCATTTCTAATGGCCAACAATTGCTACAATTTGATAAGACTTTTTTTTTAGTTTTTTATCTGTAAAGCGATGTTTAAGTTTATTTATACCTTTTAATTGCTGTTTTGACGGCCGAAGTTTTCTGTATGAAGTGGTATTTCAGTGAAGAACCAGTTGTTCAGCCATATTTGTTTTATTTTTCACATTATTAGTTACAGATCTTTTTAATAAATTTCTTACGTTTCGGCACTAAACGTGCCATCCTCAGAGGAAATTCATTTATTACTCTGCAATTTATGTGAAAGTTTTCTATGCACTATTTTGTGGGCTTCGTTATTTATCTTAAGCATTGTCTGCTTTCGTTTTTGGATAAAATTGTTTGATAATTTTTTATATATAGTCAGCCAATTTTTCTTTATTGCTGGTATCGTGAAATATGTTTCTTATTATTATCTTAATTTTTTTTAAGAATGTAGTTTGTGTCTTTATTTTTCTTTTTATTTTTCCTTTATCTGGCTTCGTTATATTTATTATGTTATCGTTATTTGCATTTTGGTTTATTTTACAATGGAAACTATTTTTTATGTTCTAAACAGCCACATCATATTTATTTAAATATTAGACTCACGTGGTTTTTTCTTTCTTATTTTTCAGTTTCTTTTTGTATGCTTATTGTCTGTGAAATTAGGATACAAATTGAGTCGCCTTATTTATTTGGCTGTTTAGTGGCAGACTCTAATTTAGTGTAACTAATAATGTGAAAAATAAAACAAATTTGGCTGAACAACTGGTTCTTCACTGAAATACCACTTTATTTATACCGTTTCTAATCATCCTAATAATATTAATAAAAAATAAAATATTTATTGCAAAAATTCCAACTTTGATAAAATTTATTGAACAACAAAAAAAATGACATATTGATTGAGGTTTTTTTCAGTTTTCTGCTATTTTTTTTAGACTTATATAAGATATATTGTAATGGGATCTGAATCATTAAAGATTCATAGGATTCGAAGAGAGGAGAAGCGCATTAAATAAAACAAAAGTTAGTTACTCCCCGCCTAGGCCAGACTAAGGGAAGGGACAGCTCAATTCATATAAATAGAGCGACAGCAGTACAGTTCAGGACAGTTTACGACCAGTTTACCTTCTTATTATTCAATAAGTCTGGCTTTAATAGTAGGCATCCGAGTTGGACTATTTACTATTTTAGGTGTAGAATGTTCATTTGCCTTATTTTTACGTCACATGGACTAACCGGTTTAAGATTAGCTATTTCAAATGGCAGTCTAACGTTGCTGAAAAATGAGTTGCTTTTTAATTCCACAGAATTGTTATTGCGATCAGCTAATATTTCAATTTCAGATCTGACAGGAAGTTAATTGAGTTTCATTTGCAACCCTGCATATACCTGATAATTCTGTATCTTCAAAGTCAATAACCACATCTTCTTCAGTACAATCTAAATCATAAATATTAAGATTATAATGACTAACTTTCTTATCTAAGATGGCACCTTGTTGTAGCACTGCAACGGTAGGAAACAATTCTTTAATTCCTTTAAATTAAGAAGCTTTAATGAGGCGGAACATTTGTCAATATTAAGAAAAATTTTATCAGACGGGAAAATTATATCATCGGTTTAAAGTGAAGCCTACATTTCCTTGTTATTTCCATGCATGAAATCAATGTTGTATATTCGATAAACGTGGTATCGCATTATTCCTTGTTACTGCAGCAAAAAGAATGCTAAACTTGTGTTAATATTAATAGTTTGTAAATTTAACTTAATGTTTACAATTTAACTTAGTGTTGGATAAAACTCAAAACACTTAAACAAGAGCATAAGTGAACTTGAATTAAGTTACTAAAAATGGCGAACCTACAAAATATAATTTTCACACGTGCATTTACATAATGTAACTGGAAAGATTGAGAAGATGGCCTTAAAGTCAATAAGGTTCTTTCTTGTATAGAAGATTGTTAAATTTTTTTTTTTTTTTTCTGTACAAAACTTTTATTTTTCATCACATTACCGTTGAAGCTCATATGGTTAACATTTTTATTAAATCTGTGGCAGCCAGATAATAATTTGTTTGGTTAGTTTGTAAAGTATATTATAACCAATAAAACTTATATTAAAACAATTTAATAACTGATATAAAGTAAAATGGAATAAATTATAATTAAATTGCTCTAACAGGAAATAATGCAAACCTATTAGATTTTCGAAACTGTGGGTTCTCACCGGAAATGCAAATATTCATTTCCTGCATGGCAATTTATTTATATACGGAAATATGGTCTATTATTATTATTATTATTAAATCATGGATGCCTATCGCCATGGTACCTAATCCTGTATGGCTTTTATCCTCCCTTTCCCCCCAAATCATCCCCCTAATTAATCTTCCCTGGGTTTGCTGGCCTATCTACAATATCCTAAAATATCTTTCAGCTCCAACCCTCCCAGGCTTTCCCATGAGAGTGAGACTCTCCCAAAAACCCGAAACCTAGTACCAGCGAAACGGGGACACTTACATAAATAGTGATACACCGTTTCCCTAACTCCATCATCACAGTTCGGACATATGGGACTAGACATCCTCTCTATATTATGCAAATGATTAGCCTCTCAAGTGTGTCCAGTCACTATACCCACCAAGGTCTCCTGACAAGAGACAGGAGGTATTCTGAAACTCTCTGCTTAGTCTCTTTGATAAATCTTTTAGCCTGGGGGCTCCCCTCCATGTCCTCCCAACATTTCTCCAAAACTCTCGTCTCTCAAAGTCTGATCTAACTACACAGAACCTCTTAGTGACGGCAAGGGCTGGCTCGAGACCACAAAAAGGTGAGGAGGATCGCCCTCTCATTGCCCTCTATTCCCGCATGTCCGGGTACCCAGAAGAGCTGCATTATGCCCTTCCGTGCTAAGGTATTACGCCTCCACCTACATTCTTCCACCAATTTCGAACTCAAAACGGCTTGCTCAAAGCCTCAGTGCGGCCTGACTATCAGAAAATATCCGCTCCTCTTTAATTTCTCCCTGCCACTCCCCCCGCAAGGCAGCAACATGCCAATGACCTCAGACTGGAAGACAGTGGCCATACCACCCAAGGCCACAGATTTCCCCCAGACTAACCGATGCTCCCGCTCCTGACAGACCGGTTTCCTTCTGTCTAGAGCCATCCGAATAGCAGCAAATAATGCCGCTACCCGCCTCCATTAGGCTTGTGAGAGTATTCTCCCCAAACAGCCGATGCTAATCTCAATCTTTCTCAAATTTCTATTTCTTGCTCGTCTCGTCAATTTTAGTGACCAGAAATTGGTTCATCTGCCAAATCCTATCCTCGACCCTAGTGTGTCCCCCCCCCCGAAAGGTTCTACCCACTCTCACTTACATCTGATTCTAAGCACCCATATTTATGCCCATTCACTCTACACCTACTAAGGTCCTTAATTTTATCCTGCTCAGAAACAGGAGGTATTCCGAAACTCTCTGCTTAGTCCCTTTGATAAATCTTGTGGCTTGGAGGCATCCCTGCGTGTCATCTCAATGTTTCTTCAAAACTCTCGTCTCCCAAAGTTTAATCTGACTATCGCAGAACCGCTTAGTGACGGCAAGGGCTGGCTCAGGACCATAGAAAGGTAAGGAGGATCCCTCCCAAGCCAGCAGGTCCGCCCTCTCATTGCCTTCTATGCCCGCATACCCGGAAACCCAGAAAAGCTGTAGCTTGCCCATCTGAGCTAGGGTATTAAGCCTTCTCCTACATTGCCCACCAATTTCGAACTCAACATTCGTGTATTCTTCTAAATTATTTAATTATTTATCAATAGACCTTTTCAATTATAAGAACATGAAATGTTAATATCTATTAAAAGTTAACAGCTTAATTAAATATAAATTAGCCCGCTAATCACCACTAAAATGAATTCTCCCAGCAAAATGTTTCGAATAAATGTTCCAGTAATATGTGTAGTTGTTAATATCAAATTTAAGGAAATTCGTTGAAGCGGCCGTTTTCACTGCCACATTGATAAAATGAAACATCCATTTAGTAAAGTGTTAATTCAGGTTCTAGCGATTTTAACCAAAACCTCTATCTATCGCGAGTCCATTGGTAGAATTTAATGAAAATTAGTTTTGACTAAACACACATCCACAAGCGCCATTAGCTAAAAACTTTTATTTCTGTTAAAAATACAATATCGAAAATTTGACTAGATCGCTTTACTATTTCTAATTAACAAACTAAAATTTCTTGGCAAAGCTTTTAACAAAAGAACCGTTTAGCCATTTTAATGAATGTGTTAACCAATGGGTTAACACTAATTATACCCTAATTAAGTGATTAGAAGCAATTAAGAGAATGGAAACAATTTGATGCTAAAATGGAAATTTCCAAATCATTTACTTAATAATAGTAAAAGAACTTCATGTTTGTACCAAACTTTTGATTTTATTTTATTTTTTTATAGATTATTTAATAACATTTATTTATCTAGATGCTCTAATTTAATATATCAATTTATTAAATATGTAGCTAAATATTTACATACACATTTATTAAACAATAGTTTAATTATTGATTGGAATAATAAATACTACAGGTGACAGGTGGTAACTCTTTAGAATGCAAATTAAATCTGTACCATAGTGTAAGGTTATAAACAATGTAATAGTACGACGTAAAGATAGATGTTGAAAAGGTTGGATCATTGAAGAGTACTCAACTTGGCTGTTTGCAATTAATGGGTTCACTTATAAATTGTTTTAGAATTAATTGTCCTAACACTTCAATTAACAAGTAGTATATTTATGAAGGTCAGAATTATATTTCTCATCTTTTATGAATAATATTTTTGCAATATAAGGAAACATAATTTACTGAAAGAACAACAAAAAAGTTGACTATTTTTTCAGCGCTATATTCAATTTAGTTTAACTTCTAAGTTATTTATATTTTAATACTCACAATATAGTCCATTTTTACGCTAATTTAGACCAAATAGGTTATGATGCAATAGGTCTTCAAGAGAAATCTCTCTATCGCTAAATAATTCTAGTTTTTAAGAGGTGGTATCAATTTTCAATCTCTCGCATATTGTTAGGGAAAAATGGCACTTACAAGAGATGCATGGTCTTCGAAGCGCTAAGGTTTAAGCTTAAAGTTTTGGTGTTGTTACGACCGCTGTATTCTTTTTTTTTTTATATTTTGAAAGGTGCATAACATCAATGGTTCTCTGCACCTGAACTATATTAAATGGACACTTTACCTTTTAATAAACCCAATAGACACACTTTTTAATAAACATTATTGGGACGAAAAAAGCTATCTAACGAAACAGATGCAATCTTAACCTTTTTATTTCAATATAATGCTGCTTTACTGTTTTAATTTTGCTTGATTAGTTTAGCAGCTCAAAAATTAATTGATCATCAGTACAGTCAGACATATTTCCTCTTATCATTCTTATCATCTATATTCTGATCGTGTATTATTTACATTTATCCTGTGAGTACATTCATCCTTACAAAAAGAACATGCACCCTTATAAATACATTCATCCTTATAAATGCATTCATCCTTACAAATACATTCATCCTTATAAATACATTTATCCATTAAAATACAATTACGCTTCTCACATACGTTTGTTTACAAGAGAGTGGAGTACTCTATATTTCTCACACTCTATGAAGATCCTAAACCTATCCACATTCATACAAACATTCACACACTTGCCAGGTTACCGGTGTATTCAATGTTGTAAATTGGATGTTGAAGTTCGGCCATACAAAAGAACTCTTTTTAAAAAATTTCTACCAACGTTTCGGCAAATTTATTGCCTTCTTCAGGGTAAAAATTTTTCAGTTAAAATTACAAATACTAACCTTTGACATACCATCACCAAGTCTATTTTTATAAGTAAGTATTACGTACTTTTCTAATATTCTTATTTTAACAAATTATTACATTCTCCGGCAATACTCTATTGGATTGTAGCGCATGAAATGTCAGTTTTATTTTATTTATCTATTGTTATTTATCCTCTTTCGTAGCTACCATTTACTTTAAGCTGGAAATTCAGTTTGTAAAATAATTCCAAAGGAAAATAGCGAGATTTTTACATAATTTTTCTTTATGACATTAAATTTGAACATTCCACGGCTTTTAATATTGGACAGCCTTCAAGAATGAAGTGCTAAGATCTTAAGTTCTTCGTCGGTTTAATGATTTTTTTTTCTTCAAGATATATTATCAGCTAAACAAATTGGGTGATGGTATGTCACAGGTTAAACTAGAGTTTGTAAGTAATTCTAACTGAAAATTTTTACTCTGAAGAAGGCAATAAATTTGCCGAAACGTTGATAGAAATTTAAAAATAGTTCTTTTGTATGACCGAACCTCAACACCCAATTTACAAAACATTTAAGCTTAAACAGAGTGGGTTTAGTAGAACGGATTCTCCAAAATTCCTCCAATTTTTGTTTGAAATGTCAAAAATGGTTTCTTTAGTGGTACCATAAAAGTTCCTATTATTGTACTAAAAGATTAGCGTGGTTTTAGGCTAGTGGTTCTCACGTTTTGGCGGGGGGGGGTCCCTTCCTTTGAGAATGATTCTACGTCTGAGATCTCCCTTGAGAACGGACTCCATGTCTTCCAGGGTTCCCTTGACGATGAATCCATGACTCAGAATTCCCTGAATACTTATAATTTGATGATGAATACGGCTTGCATTTTTTTTAAACAGCTATTTTTAACAGTAGAGAAAAAAAAACTGGTGTGAAACACTCACACAACTTTCTTTTACTCCGCTTCTCAAAATTATAATTGACAAATTTTATAGTTTGTGTACCAAATTCAATGAAATTCGTCGAAAACTGACAAAACTGTTCAGTAAAAGCGCACTTCCGATTTACTAATTTTCTTGAAGCTCGGAATTTTAGCAATCTATTTATTTGTAATTAATTTTGTTTGGATGATAGAATCGTATAATCAACTATATGGTGGCACTTTAGAGGAAGCTATAACCCCTCCCCTCCCTTAAAAGTGCCCTTAAATGCATTTTTCTAAAGCAATGTTTTAAACAAAAGGTGTTGATCTTTGCATGTTTAGTTTATATATGAAGTTTCAAGAAAATCGTCGTAACCATTTTTGAAAAAATCGCGAAAAAGTAAAAAAAATCATTTAGTAAAGTGTTAAACAAACGCACTTCCGGTAATCCGATTTTTTTCAAACTCGGAATTTGAACAACATATTTAATTCTAATTAACATTATTTAGATAACAGAATTGTCTAATAAACTGAAATTGCAGTTAAGATGAAAACCTAACCCCTTTCCTCCCCCAGAAGTGCCTTTAAATGAATTTTCCCGGAGAAATGTTTCAAATAAAAGTTGTAGCTATTAGTATATGTAGTTGATATACCAAGTTTCAAGAAAATTATCGGAGCCATTTTTGAGAAAATCGCAAAAAAGTAAAAAAAAAAACAAAACATAAAAACTAGTAAAGTGGTACTTCCGGTTGAGGAATTTTGACAGATGACCCACTGTCGGATTCCATGGTGGAACTAAAAGGAATATCAAGTTTGAACTTTCTAAAGATTTTTCGTTTTTGAGCTATGCGTTCACATACATACATACGTACACACACACACACACACACACTATTTGCTAAAAACCACTTTTTTGGACTCAAGGGACCTCAAAACGGATATTTCCGGTGAAAACTCTATATCGAAAATTTGACACGATTACAATACTTCCTCTTACTAGGAGTAAGAGGAAGTAAAAAACTGCTGTGAAACACTTTCTGTTACTCCAATTAGTTCAAATAAATTGATAGATCTACATATCTCTCTCTCCCTCTTTCTGTATATATCTATCTCTCTCTCCATAGATATATTGTATGTGCGTGCGTGTGTGTGTGTTTGTGTATCTGAACGAAATACTCGTATTTAAAAACCGGAAGTTCAAATTTAAAATATTCTGTTTAGGTATTACCACCGCCTCTGACATTAAGAAGGTATCTGGCAAAATCCATCAATCGGAAGTGACAGTTTATTATTTTTTTTCAGTTTTAATGCGATTTTCTAGAAAACAGTTCTAACGATTTTCTTTAAACTTCGAATGTACATCTACAACTAAGGGTATGTCCACACTTGTGCGCTTTCCTCTTCCTCTTCCCTTTCAACTTGCGCTTCCTCTTTCCATTTCAACATGCCTCGCGCATGCCTCTTGAGTCATTCAATTCGTTGTCCTCACTTAATCATCTGTTCAGTGTGTATTTTATCGATGGAATCAAAAGCTGCATTAGCTATTTGTGCAGGTTATCTGTTTTTGAAACGTGCACGAAAAAGAAAAAAAGTAGCGAGCCCTGTGGACAAAACAGCTTTACAGAAAACGAAATATTGGACTAGTCACAGAACTTCAGCTTGACTTAGGCGTATTTCGGAATTTTACACGTATGTCGAAGGACAACTTTTACAACTTGTTAAGAATGAAAGAGCCAATCACTTCAAAGAAGAACACTCGTTTTCGAGATGCTATTCCACCTGAAATGTGGCTACTGATTACGTTGAAGTTTCTCGCTACCTGGATTCACTAACGTCTTTGGCATATTTATGTAAAGTATCGAAGCAAAGCATATCTGCAATGCTACTAGAAGTCATGTCGAGATATTATTAATTAATAATAATAGCTTAATACTATCAGTTAATAATAAAATTATTATTAAAATAATAATTATTATAAACATTAAAAAAAATAATAATAATAATTTTTTAATAATGAAATTATTATTAAAATAATAAAACTAATTAAATAATATTTGAAATTAATTATATAAATATAACCTATACAAGTGTAAACACAGCACGTAGCGAGATTAAAAAGACGCA
>JAAEAF010008340.1:0-30314 GCA_011037195.1 Triatoma infestans | reverse complement strand
TATCACTATGAATTTCAAACTTTTTACCCGGAAAAATTGATTTTTTTGGGGAGGTTCTGAGGGAACAGTAGCGTTATACTTTCCTCTAAAGTACCATTTCAAAAAAATGTATGGTTTTACCATCTATAAAAAAATTAATATACATTAGAAGATCGATTGATAAGAGTTCCAATTTTGAAAAAATCAGTCACTTAACAGGAAGTGCGTCTTTTATTATAGGTTTTTGAATTTTTTACTTTCTCTTACTCCTTAGTAAGAGGAAGTATTGTAATCGTGTCAAATTTTCGATATTGATTTTTCACCGGAAATATCCGTTTTGAGGTCCTCTGAGTCCAAAAAAGTAGTTTTTAGCACATATCTGTGTGTGTGAGTGTGTGTGAGTGTGTGTGTGTGCATGTGTGTGTATATGTGAACAGCACAGCTCAAAAATGAAAAACCACAGAAAGTTGAAACTTGATATTCCGTTTAGGTATTACCAAGGGATCTGACAACAGTACGTTATCTTTCAAAATTCCTCAACCGGAAGTACCACTTTACTAGTTGTTTTTTTTTTTTTATTACTTGTTCACAATTTTCTCAAAAGTGGCTTCGACGATTATTGAATATGTTGTTGAATTTCCGAGTTTGAAAAAAAATTGGATAACTGGAAGTGTGTTTACTTTGTTATGTAATGGTGTGATGATGTGTTTGTAGTAGTGGTAGTGTGTAGCACGAGCATTTTTCTAAAAGGGTTTGTATGATTGGTTGAGATAGAAGTATAAGAATAATTAAGAACACACTGGTAGATTAAATTAAATATATTATCCTTAAGAGAAATTAAGTACTTTGAATATCACAATAAATGCTTATAACAATTTCATATAACTTAATACTGGTATTATAGCTCCGATGTTTCCACCTTGATTCCTAGCACAAGTCTGTCTTTAAAACATCTCTTCTCTTTGTTTCTTCAATTCCTCCCCTGTCAGGAGAAGGGGTAGTACAATGCCATAATTGTTCTTGAACCGTACCAGTAACTGGACTTGTATACCTGGTCTTGTCCTTTTGCAATGGAATGTCAATCTTTTTCTTAATTTTGATTTATTTATAAATTAATATTATTTCCAAGTTTCTTGCATCCATCACAACTTTAACACTTTACTAAATGATTTTTTTCACTTTTTTGCGATTTTCTCAAAAATGGCTCCGGCGATTTTCTCGAAACATCGTATATATATTCAACATACCAAAGATCTACACAACTTTTATTTAAAACATTTCTCTGGGAAAATTCATTAAGGGCACTTTTATGGGAGGGATGGGGTTGTGTTTCTTCTCTTAAGTGCTATCATAAGTTGATTATAGAAGTCTATATCCAAACAAAATAATTAATTAGAAATAAATAGATGGCCAAAAAATTCCGAGTTTCAAGAAAATCAGTAAACCGGAAGTGCGCTTTTACTGAACAATTTTTACAGTTTTCGACGAATTTCATTAAATTTGGGAACACTATCTATAAAATTTATCAATTATAATTTTGAGAACTGGAGTAAGAGAAACTGTTTCACACCAGAAAAAAGAAAAAAACAAGCAATTATACAACAGCAAATTACAAAAGTGAAACTAAAGAAGGTTAAAACACCCGAAACGTCATTCCTCTAATAAACTCATTGAGAGAAGAAAAAAATAACTGCCCCCGCCCCCGCCTCTGAATGTATCAACAAACTCACGTTTAATCATCCGCAAAGAACCGTCAGCTATTCTTTTAAACGATTTTGAATCAGATTCAGAGGCAAAAAAAAAAAAAAGAAGATCTTAGAGTCATTATCATGAGTTGGTATGATATGAAACATAAAAGAACATGCAAAATGATGGGAAAATTGAAAATGAACAAATAAGTGTTGTTATTTTATTTATAAGATGACATTTAAATCAATGACATCTTCAAAACTTCCTAATGTGTTTGTAATGGCCAGCCATTATGAAGTGAATGTAAAAAAAAATCGATTATTGCTTCATAAATAAAGTAAACTTTAATATTATCAAAAATATATAAAAATCTACACTTAATTAAATGCTTATCGATGATATAATTTTGTCCTTAATCGATCATGTATCGATTTTTTAAATAAGCATGAAACAGCAGGAATGGATTTATAAAGCTGAACATTTCTGGCCAATATTCACCTATTATTAATGAACCATAACAATAATCATAATTCTTAATCTTATATTTCGAAATAAAAATTCATTTTTGTCCATACTTTCTTTTTCAGAGAATGCTAGCCGTTGGTGCCATTGGAATGGGAGTTGGGCCAATTATTCTGATTATAATTCATGCAGCCACCTTCAGATACCACAGGTAGCTGCTGATCCTGGCATCGTAGTAGTTACCATGATATATCTGATTGGCTATGGTATCTCGCTAATAGCATTATGTGTCGCAGTAGCCATATTAATCTATTATAAGTAAGTATTACGTACTTTTCTAATATTTTTATTTTAGCAAATTATTACATTCTCCGGCAATACTCTATTGGATTGTAGCGCATGAAATGTCAGTTTTATTTAATTTATCTATTGTTATTCATCCTGTTTCGTAGCTACCATTTACTTTAAGATGGAATTTCAGTTTTTAAAATAATTCCAAAGGAAAAATAGTGTGATTTTTACATAATTTGTCTTTATGAGATTAAATTTGAACATTCCGCGGCCATAGTGGCTTTTAATATTGGACAGCCTTCAAGAATGAAGTGCTAAGATCTTAGGTTCATCGTCGGTTTAATGATTTTTTTTCTTCAAGATATATATCAGCTAAAAAAATTGCGACATTACTAATTAAGCTGTTGAGTGCAGTCAGCACTTCTCTAAAACTAGGCTCCAATGAGTTGCTTTAGACTTAAAATTGCTAATTGTACGTGTATTATTATTATTATTATTATTATTTTTTTTTGAAACATCAGTTATTTCAGTTTTTGTAATTTTCTCAAAAACGTTGTTGGAATTTGTTGGAATGATACTTTATTTACTTAATTATAATTACTCACTTGTCTGGGAAAGCTAACAACAAATAGCTTCTTCTAAATTGTAATTTACGGTTCTACTACCTCTTTTAAAGTTCTACAACATCTATATAACATGAAGGTCCATTAATTGTATTATAAGAATACCAAGTTTAAACAATGTCACGTAATCGCTCAACGTTCACTTCGAGCCCATCTCCGATGACTCAAGTCTTGCCTGGTTAACAAAATCAAGGATAAAAATCAACCCTAACAAATCCCATTATTCACCTCCCGTAAACCTATTCTGCACAACTATCCCACCCGCGGACCACGTTCGTTATCATGGTTTGTACCTAGACAAATGACTAACCTGGAACCCACATGCCAAACTTAAACGGAGTTCCCTCAATAACCGTTTCAGACTACTTGTTATACTCCTTGACAAGAGCTCCAAACTAACTCTACAGAATAAAAGACGACTCTTTACTTACTACACTTGCACCCATCTGGTTTTTACAGACTAGAACTCTACGGAACCACAAAACGTACCAACCTCAAGAGAATCCTCTGACGCATAGTCGATGCTCCTTATTACGTTTCCCAACCATACAGATCTGAAGATTCCTTTTGTCCAAGATTTAGCAAAGTTCCGGGACGAGAAATTCCACAGCAGGCTCACCCTCCATCCCAATCCTCTCGCCCAAACCCTCTCTTCCACCACACTTCCAGGCAATCCTGCAAGGCAATTGAGACGTCGTCGTTGGCCCCGTGATCTTCTAGGTAACTCATGATCTTCTAGGCAACTTCAGATGTCGCTGGATAATTACCATTCATGACTATCACGTCATTTTTTATATCTCCTCTTAGCCTGTTTACTTGTTGCAAGTTTATTTATGTAGTTATAATTATTCAGTAAAACAAGAAAAAAAAAGAATGTCACAATCGAACGGGAGTTTCTCGAAAACAGTTCCTTCGCTTTTCTTTAATCTTGCAATTCTAACTGCACCTATGTAAACCAGTTAATTTCCGTAATAATTTTATGGGATTCTGGGAACCTAGAATGTTAGGATTTATCTCTAAAGCAATTACAAGTTTATTAGAGGCGTTACTTCACAAGTAGTCACGTTTAGGTAGATTTTTTACATCTTAAATTCCAAAAGTAAAGTGTACTTTTCGACACAGTGTGCAGAGTCTGGCTCTGTTCAGAGTCAGATGCTAAACTAGTTCTTTCTCCATACCAAACTTTTCCTAGATACAAACTGTTTTACGCCTCCGATCCATATTCAACTGCTCTATCGTTTCCACTCTTGCCATCTACTCTGACGAAATAGGTATCTGGTAATTCGGCTAGGATCTACGCACAACAAATATCCTAATTACCTCAGACTCTTTTTTCTATTATTTCTAGTTTTAGATTTTTAAAATTTAATTTTGTCCTTTCTAAACCTTTCTTTATCTCCATCAAACTCTTTGTTTCTTGGAATTATCTCTTTTGGTCCAATGATCAGCCAGAGTCATCACATCCTGAGCAGCACCCCATTTGGTGCATGCTAAACTTTTCAGCTTGCCAGTCTTCTTTCTCCCCTCTCATATAAGTGCTTGGACTTCATATAGGATATTTGTGCTTGGACACTGAAGTTTCGTATCTAGTTGGACCCCCGAAATTCGACCCACATTAAGTCCTATTTAAAAAGCTTGGCCGCCCTATTAGACGAAACTATATGTTGCTTAGAAGGAGAAAACTATTGAAATTTTGTCTTTTCGGCGTTGATTAGCATATAATGAATGTGTTAGATGGAGAGAATTGGTTTTGTTTGATGAGTTAAGAAGAAGACTTTGTTAACTGATATATTAATAATGAGACACAGATTGCCTGGACTTTACAATGGATGAATGTTTAAGGTTGAGTGGTAAGAGAATGACACGTAGCAATTGGATGTACTGAACTAATTTCAACTGTGTTGAACTATTCTTCTATGGACTGTCCGTCGCTATATTTTTACCGCTTCTCCCATTCTCCCACTCCAATCCGAGAGAGTGGTTGAGCTTCTCTTGCTCTCATTGGTTGCTGAGCTTCTCTTGCTGTTACAAGCACCTAATTTTCTTACGCCCAGGGTCTGCAGGTTGCTGTTATACGGATTGACGGAAACGGTATTAAGTAGAGATTCCATTTTGTAAGAATTCTAAATTAATTCTGTATTCTCTTACTATATTCTAATTTATTTTGTAATTTTCTGTGAGTAATTGTACTCCTCATATAATTTGTACTCGTTTATTTGACGACCAGCATGTGAACACCGTGTGAGTGATGGTCAAAACAAATTTTTTAATCCACATAAATCTTCTTTCTTTCAAATTGTAACTTTGTTCAATCAAATTAAAACTTTCATCTATTCTTTAACATGAAATTAGTTTAATTTGCCTAAATCAAAGTTTTATTTTATTTGTATGCAAATCAAATAAAATGGGTTTGATTGGAATGAGAGAAGGTTGAGAAAAAGGGCTGATTTGAATGGGAAAGCTTTAATTTTACATAAAAATAGAATGGCTGAAAATAGATGATTTAGCTGAGGTTTTATTCAGCTGACACATCACAACTATGCTCTAAAATTATTATAATTTTTAAGTGAAATTGAGGGGAGAGAATAGCTAGGGAAGTGGTTAGCGTACTGAATTCCCACGCGGCGGTCTTGGGTTCGAGTACTGCTGTGCTGCCTTTAGATTTTTTTCTTCCTATAGAAGCCTTTACAGCTCACTGTCCGGTTATGGACAGTGTTGTTTATAGCGAGAGATCACTGTCCGGAAGCCGGAAGTATACCGAGTAGGCTCCGGGCGCCAATGACTATAGATGTTGACGCGCCTTAAATTAATAAAAAAAAGAGAGAGATAGAAAAATTGACTTCAAACTGGGGATTTCTACGATTCCTCAGTTGGTCCCCAGCATTATTAAAAAAATATTACGAAATTATTGGATTCCCATCTTGTGCAGATATTTTTTTGAGCCTATCATACTTTCTGAATAGTCCCGCTATCAGAAAAATCTGATTCCTGCTTAGACCTAGCGTTTCTTTGGTTCTTCTCTTGCACCCCCTTGCTGTGTTTTGCCCCAGTGCTTAACCTCCAGAAACGGCTATGCTCCCTCTGAATTCATTCCTTCAGAGATGCCCTCTCCACCCTTTTGCCCTCCCCAGGATAAGTTCCGTATAGTAGTACTTAGACGGAATATCAAGTTACAACCTCCTGCGCGTTTTGTTTTTGCGAGATATTTTGTTATTTACACATAGAAAGAAAAGCACACTAAAAACTTTTTTCTTTTCATGAAAAAGCAAGTAACTCAATTTCGAAAATTTGACACGAAAGGAGAAAATAAGAGGGTTGAAGAAAAAGCATTACTAGATTAATAAGAGAAAGTAAAAAAGTACTATATTCAGTGATAATATTCAAAATATCTAACAACCGATAAGCTTAAACTATAACTTACAAAGTTATTGTTAGTAATAATAAACTCATCAAGTTAACTGTATCATATATACATACATACATTTCGCGCATGCAAAATACTTTAGTTCTTTGGATTGAGGTCGCAACCAAATGTTAGAAACAGACTTTCACCCATATTTCAATAGGCTTCTACAATGGATGTGAGAAGAAGAGAGAATGGGTTTTTTAGAGAAAGAAACTGCAATATAAGCTGAACACTGCGTAATGAAGGAAAACACAAACTGCAAGGACTTCACAAGAATATATGGAAGTTAGGCAGCGAGAGATATGTAGAGAGACAGACTGGTTGAGTGCTGAGGAGGGAGTAGAAGGTTGCTGACTGGTTGTTAACTGGTCGTAAACTGTGAACTGTCCTGCTATCACTCTATTTATATGAATCGAACTATCCCTTCCTAGTCTGGCCTAGGTGGGGAGTAACTAACTTTTTTGATTCATTTTTGTGTTTCTCCGCTCTTCGGATCCTGTGAATCTATAATGATTCGGATCCCAGTACTTCATAAAGTATATAGAAGTTAGGTAGCGAGAGATATATATACACAGACAAACTGGCTAAGTGATGAGAAGGTAGTAGAAAGTTGCTGACTGGTTGTTAACTGGGCGTAAACTGTGAACTATCCTGCTGTCACTCTATTTATATGAATCGAACTGTCCCTTCCTAGTCTGGCCTAGGTGGGGAGTAACTAACTTTGTTGATTCATTTTTGTGTTTCTCCGCTCTTCGGATCCTAAGAATTTTTAATGATTCGGATCCCATTACACTTCTTTAGACTTGTACGTTTAGTATGGACTAAACCCATTACTAAGGTACAGACTTGCTTGTTAGATCAACACTGGAAAGAAACAGATGAATTAGTTGTAGAATAAGCAGAAGAGGAGTTTGGGGTCTAACTTTCCTTTCCATCTGACACGAAAATTGCTGTAAGTATTTGGTGGGGCTTAATTTAGCCCTCACATACATGTGATTGACTAAGGTGTGATCATGTCTAAGACCACGCTTCCATTGTGTTTTCAAAGTTCCAGCTTTGTTTTGCTTTGGAAAACCGTTAATAATTTTTTCTTTTCCCTTTTTATCTCTCCTTTATTTGTGGAGTCCATCCTCTCTATTTAAGAAGTGACCTCATTCTCAATTTCTACAATCACTCGATTACGAAAGGTTTCTAATAATTGTTTATATGGGCAGTAAAAAACTTGGTGCAACAAGATTTATTGCATACCATGTTAAAGACGAATGTTCGGCAATTACTGACTTTTTTCGGGCATGCAATAAATTTTGAGGACACCAAGGTTGTTTCCAAGGTAAACATTTATTACGATTCTGTCGTAAATGAGATACTAACTAACATTGTAAACATTTAAAATTCTTTTTACTCTTAAAATACTGTTTGGGTATCTCTTGGTTTTTGTCGCCTTGGAATTCTTTTATGGAGACGTTGTACTTTGTAGTCAGGTTTAATTACTTCAGCCGAGTTTACTTTCAACTAAGGTGTTCCACAAATTAAATACCACCTAGCATTCTTTCAGTAAGTTAATAAAATAAAATAAAAAAAACAACAAAAAATCAAAGTATTTCTCCTTTCTATCATCAAACTAAGTAGAGCGTCTTCATTTAGTTTCATTAAACAATTAAAAACATATCAATCTCCGACATTATTGTTGATCTTTATTTCTAAATTAATTACTACTGCCTTTATTCATTAAAACTAGAAAGTTTATTCATTTCCTTTAGAGACTTTGTTGAAAGTTATTGATACTTTTGATCCAATTTCAGAAAAAAAATTATTTATTTCCAAACTGTATTCAATGTTAAATAACAATTATTGAATTGGTTAAAAATGTGGTAGTAAAAATACTAATAAGGTTCATGAATTGTTATAACACATTTGTAAAAGGTTCTCTAACTAACCACTGATAAATGAGGTCATAAAGCAAGGGCGATCTGGTTAAAATTTACTTCCTACTAGTGTACTTACGCACCATCTGTAACTTTCAGAACATATTTAGCAGAAGTCCCTTCAGTACTATCATTAATTATTTACTGAAAGCAGTTAAGACGTTTCCACATTTTTCTTTGAAGATATATAATATATATCCTTCAATACTTTGTTGTCAAGAGGACATTAAATAATAATGAAATAAAAATTGATTATTTTATTAGAGGCGTATACATTTTAAACAGAAATTCACGAATTAAACAGAAATTCTATTTAAGATTTACTAACCGTAAAAATTAAATGTAATTTATTCTAATTAACGCTTTGAGTTCTTGTAACAAATTTACATGCCTATTTACCATACTAAAAGGGTGTTGAATTGAACATTTTCTCTTTCTTAATAACTTCGATTGACTCAATTTAACCACAAATCACTGGATCGTAAAATAGACTTATAGATGGTGGATAGGTTTACCAAATTAGGCGCCTCTGTCTCTTTCATTGGTTCCGAGCCTGCTGTTGGAGTGTGTCAGGCTTCCAGTCATGCATAGCTTCACAGTATTCATCCTTATGGATGAACATGGTTGTTTGTCGGTAGTACACACAAGAAGATGCACATTGGGAGTTCCGGACAGGGGTTATTTATGAGACGTTGCTATGTCTTTCACTGGAACTCCCATCTGGCTGGATCCCTTACTAGACATTGTGGTTTAAAGAGACATCTCTATATATTGTCGTATCTATTTTGTAGAGTCTGTGAGATAGAGGAGGAAGCATCCATCCATCTTATAACAGATTGTTTGGGTTGTGAGGAAATCAGTTTCAGGATCTTTGGTCGGAACAGGATGTGTATGGAAGAGCTTAGGCTCTTTCCCTTTAAAGTTATTGTCCGATTTATTCGGACTGCGGTGAATCTTAGATAGATTAGAGTTGGGTCTGGATATTTGTTCTAGTTCCGATTTGTTATTGTTTTTTGGGTTATTGTTGTTGCTATTTGGGCTCAGTGTGGCTTTGGATAGCGTAGGTTTGGTTCCTCCCAACCAATAAATAATAATTAAAATAGGCTATAGATGGTGAATACGTCCACCAGATATTATACAGTCAAGTAATTTTATATTTATACAAAATGTGGTGTGAAATACTCACACTGTAATTATTATAATCCTAATTGATAGTTTCTTCAAACTTGGACTTGGGTTACTAAATTTTTGTGGTGGTTGGTTCCGCAGAGTTGCAAAGCTTCAGAGACATTTTCTGTGGTAGCCTGCTTCATTTTGTGGTCATCGGCCGGTTTTGGGCGTTCTCCATCCTGAGTGTATAAACTGAATTTGCTCTGTACCCATTACATATAGATAAAAGCCCAGATATTTTAATATACATGTAGGCGACTACATATAAACACTTTTTTACTAACTTTTACCAACCCCAATAAAACTTGAAATGGCACTTTAGAGTTAGGCAAAACGTCAAAGATCTCCCAGGACTCTACTAAAATCAAATTTTTCCGGAAGACTGTTTCAAATAATCTATAAAAAAGTTTAATATAAGGCAGTTAACCTCTTTTTCATGTTTAAAGGAAATCTTAGGAGCCACTTTCAAAAAAAAAAATAAAAAAAAAAAAAAAATTCAACTGTTAAATGATTTGACCTTTTTTCAGGGAAACCATATATATATACCTATGGGCTATATGGTGATTCGCCAAGTACTGAGTTCCTTCAGGCATTCTTTCACTATATTTGATCTGACACAATCCACCTGTAATGACTCCAGTGGGTAGTCTCATGTCAGAGAATCTCTATTTCTGCTTCATTATGATCTCTATTTCTGCCTCGGGGTTAGAGGAACCTATGTGCAAGTTAAATTCTAGCCCTCCCCCTTGCGAATCCTATTAAATAAAATCTGTTTTTCTCTGGGCTGTAATTACCTAATACCACTAAATAATATCTGTAAAATACTGACGCAATTTTCTCTTACTGCAATATTATTAGAGTCATTTTATCTTTCTCTTACTATTGTAAGAGAAAGTGTTGCGATCCAATCAAATTTTCTATATTGTGTATTTTCACCGGAAATATATGTTTTGAGGTCCCCTGAGTCCGAAAAAGTTATTTTTAGAAATTGGTGTCTGTGTGGTCAGCATAACTCAATCATGGAACATCGTAGAATGATGTTTAAACTTGATATTTATTTTAAATGCTATCAGGAGACCCGAAAATAATGACTATCCTGGAAACATCGCTATATACCAAGATTTAATTTATACTCGTGAACTTCTCGCCGTATTACATATAAAAATCATTTTGAGGCTTCGCAAAACCTGCCAATGTAGAACCTATACAATCCATTCACTCCAAGGTCCTACGCTGAATCGTTAACGCACCTTTATTTATGACTTCAATCGCCGCCCCACTCCTTCGCGACCTTAATATTTCCTTCGTTAGTTATCTAATCCATTCCCGATTCCAAAATTTCCATAAAAACCTAGAGATTCATTCAAAAACCTCTCCCGTTTAATGTGACTGGGTGGATGTGATTTGTGTTGTAATGTGCAGCGTGAGCGTTGAATGGCCTTTTGAAAGTGTAAGTTTAAGAAATAAGTAAGATTAAGTGTTTTCAAATATATAGAAACTTGCACTTAAATATTCTTAAACACAAATGTTCAAATTAAACACTTATTGGTCACACTGAATTTAAATGAGAGAGTGATGTTCTGAATGCTATGAAAGTTACTGGTTGAATGCTGAAATTAGACTCTTCAAATAATGCTGCTCTTGGTAGTTCAAACCTGCCCTATATATTCGATTTCTAGGAGGGGTTAAAAGACAAAAAGTAGCCGAGTTCTCCGACCTCTCTTGTAACGGTGTCTTGTACTTGCGTTTTGATCCTTTGCCAGCCAACGTGCAAATTTCCTTTACAAATGGTATTATCTTTAATATCTATTTCCAAATGGTATTATCTATAAATCTATTTCGAAATTATTTCAATTTTTCCATTTGCTTCTTCCACTACATTTATTTTAGTGAATTTAACTTAAAGTAAAGTGTATTTTAGTGCAGTGAAATGAATCAGAGACATTTTCCGTGGTAGCCTGCTTCATTTTGTGGTCATCGACCGGTTTCGGGCGTTCGCCCATCTTCAGGATGCGTTTTTCAGACAGTGTGACAATACAGACTTGCACGGAACTAATTTAGTTTTACACACTGACTGAAAAACGCATCCTGAGGATGGGCGAACGCCCGAAACCGGTCGTTGATCACAAAAAGAAGTGGGCGACCACGGAAAATGTCCCTGATGCTTTCCAGCTCTGCGGAACCAACCACCACAACAGCAGTGAAATGAACTTAGGAACTATTTAACTAAGTTCAATGAAAACCCTGGACAAAGGACCCAGGTACAAGACCGTTAGAGAGAGCTTTTGCTAAACTCCCTCCAGACTACGAACATTGTTGATCAATATTATTTCAGCATTCAACCAATAACATTCGTTGCATTCTAGATTGTTACTTTTCATTTTAAATTCAGTGTGCCAAGAAGTGTTTAATTTGAACATTTGTGTTTAAGAATATTTTAAGTGCAAGAGTTAGTATTTATAAGCACATTATTGTGAAGTATTTAAATTCATTCATTAGAGATAATATATTTATTTTAAAATAGTGGTGACTACTTACTTATATCTTATTACTTCTCTCTTCTGTAAAACTTACACCACACACACACAAGCCCTTTCTTAGCGATCGTGCTACCACACAACATACCCAGTTAACCAATCACAATACATTGACCTCTCTTGTACCTGCGTTTTGACCCTTTACCAGCCAACGTACAAATTTCCTTTTAAAACTGATATTATTTAAAATATAAATCTATTTTCAAATTATTAAAATTTTTCTATTTGTCTCTTCCACTACACGCCCAATCACTTTCCTTCCTGAAATACTCCATGTCTTTTTAAAACATCGTTCGCTGTATGACCTTCTTGTTTCCCAACCTCCTACTTTATCCTAGAGAGTTCCAACACTGATGGTTTTTCCCATCACATCATCCCAGTTGCGGCGCTGACACTAGCTCAGTGACACAATTTACTTATTTTTTTGTTTATTATATTGTATATACATAGTTGCCAATGTATATTTTCGTATCTTATGGAATAAAAAGAAATTTAAATTTAAATTTAAAAAAATATGTAATAAACTTGAAAGTTATAATCCAAATTGTTGATTTTATTTATTCATGGATATGACATTGTTAGAAACATAATAAATTTTTAACAAAATAGTACAGAATGCAAACTATCTTTTCAAATCCTCTCTAAAATGTTTTAAAATTTATTTTTTTTTTTTTTTTTAGGGATTTACGATGTTTGAGAAACACGATACACACTAATCTAATGTGTACCTACATATTGGCCGCTTCTATGTGGATCTTAAATTTCACATTACAGGTATGTTTTTTTAAAATTTGAATTTATTTGTCTTTGAAGAGAGTGATTTTCTTTTAACACAATCTTGATTTATTATTTAATATTTTGAATAATATGTTCAATGCAATTTGTTTAAAAAAACATGTCTTAAAAGGACTTGTTAAAATTCTGTACATATTGCAAGCATGATGGAACTTATTAAAACTATTTTGACTTGATTTGATGTATAAGTATTGTAATTCGGCATTAAAACATTGCTAATTGCAATTTAATATTTTCAAAATGGAACCTTGACGTTTGGAGAATAAGCTAGGGCATTTTTGATCCTAATTTAAATATTATTAAATATAATCAACATAAATTTTTTAAAATTCATGTCTTTTACTATTTCTTAAGCTTGAAATGATGCTTTAGAAGTTAATGAACTTGAACAAATAAATAAACGCAAAAGTACTCAAAAAAAGATCAAATATGACTTATTATACTGATATTGCCGTAAAATGAAATTACATTTCAAAGATTAAAAAATTATAAATAGAACTTATCACTTTACGGAAGTAGTTTTTCATTTTTCCATGATATCTCTATTGCATTTTAACTTTTCTTTTAAGCTCCTTAAATTTGAAATCTTTTTCTCTTTAAAAAAAAACTGATTTCTAGAAAATTAAAAATATATTTTCACTACATTGGGTTACAATATATGAAATGTTCTTTTTACTTTAGCTTTATTTTAAACTTTTAAGGCAAGGTAAAAAATACTGGGCAAATAAGTTCCGCTTAATACGACTGAGAATGAGAATGATAGGCTTCATGAAAACTTAATAATTTTATTATTTTATGAGTTATGAAAACAATCGAAGAAAGATTAATGTGTTTATAAGGATGCTTCTTTTTTTTTTAAAAAATAAGGATGAATGTATTTATAAGGATGAATGTACTAACTAGGATAAATGTAACTATTACACACTCAAAATTAAGAAAATAATGTATTTATGACTGTGCTAATGATTTTTCAAAATAAAAGAATATAGAAGAGTTAAATTAAAATAAAAAGGTTAAGATACTATTTTGTTAGTTTTTTTTTTTTTTTAAATTAGCGTTCATTCGTTCCAATAATATAGGGGGTTTTATTTATTATAAGGTAAAGCGTCTATTAAATATACTTCAGCTGCAAAGGACCATTGATATTGTACACCTTTCAAAATAATAAATAATAAAGAAAAACAAAAAGATTGATCAGGAAACTGATTAGATCTTGATGAAGTATCCTAAACAGGCACATACTTATGGATGAATTTTTTGGCCTCAGCGACAGATTTTCGAAACGGAATTCTCATTGATCCTGTTATTGCTAAAAAGAAAGCCTAATAACAGATGTTGAAATGTAGTTAAAAACTGAGATGACAAAAATCTAGATCAATTAAAGAGGTTATTATAGAGTAAAGTACTGTTACTTCAATCTTTGTCCTAACAAAATACTAATTCCATAAAAGGTCAAAGCAGATTTTTGGAATCATATTAGATGATCTAATCTCACACACATTTAAAAGATTACCATAAAATACACTTGAACTAAGTAACCTGAGACTTTTTACTTTCTCTTACACCTTGTTCCGGCCTATCGATGTTTGTCGATATTTATCGATCTTTGGTAGATCAGATGATAACTACAGAAGAGGGAGGTTGCACTATAGCAGGCTCGTTCACCGGGCAGTGAGCTGTAGAGGCTCCTAGGAAGAAACAATCTTAAAGCATGCCTTCCACTGCAAAAGGGTAATGAGCATGAAATAGCTGAGCGAAACGGAGTAAAATAGTTTTGACCTTCCACTAAAAAGAGTTTTACATAAAAGAGGTATTTGCCTTCCATTGTCAGCGGATTCGGAAACCTGCTAGCGGATTGAGCTAAGCGAGAAATGAGATGGAAGGGGTTGATGCTTCCATTATCAGCGGACTGAATGGTCACCAGTTCATCATAGCCAGTTGGATCGAGCAAGTCGTGGTTGAAGTTTTCTTTTTTTTTTCGTTTCTAGTAATAATGCCAGACGATTCCAGTGATGATGACTATATAAATACGATAAGTAAATGCTTGCTACTCTATAGTTATAAGAAAAAGAAGCGTAACAAACCAAGATTTTGGGTGAGCTACCACATTAGAGAGAGACCTATCAAAGGCGATTTACTACGGATATTCTACGATTTACAAGATGATAATCTCTGTCGCTGGTATTCCATAAACAAGGGTATTGTCGCACTGTTTCAATAAAAAGCTCCATTTTATTCAAATACACTACGATACTGCAGTCACAGAACATGTTCAAGAATGAGCTGAAAAAGATATTCGCAGTGGAAGGCGCGCATAAGTAGGGAGGGAGGTAGGGAAGGGCTAGCGGACACCGTTCAAAACTAGCATTGCACAGCGTGACACAACGGCTCCTTTTTCCTCGCTCAGTCCGCTCCGCTGACTCATCTATTGGTGGAAGCACTTCTATGAGATTTGGCGTTGCGAGTCGAACGGAGTCCGTCCCAAATCCGCTCAACTCTGCGACCACTTTTGTAACTCTTTATACTCGTTCAGTCCGCTCCGCTCACTCTTTTCATAGTGGAAGCACTTACATGAAGATAAACCTTTGCGAGTTGAACGGAGCCCGCTTCGCTTGCAGTGGAAGGCGCCTTTAAGAGTAGCACTGAACTCGAACCCGGGACCTCGCGTGGGAGTGCAACGCATATGATATTGCTTACTGAGTAGTTATTGTTGTTATCTTTTTTTGCATTCTAATTGTATCAAATAGTGTTTATTATTTACTTTCAAGTGTATTCTTGGTAATTATGAACTGTCGTGCCTCCATCATGGCGGACGCTGTACTACAATGACCTCCATACTTCCACCCTTCTATCACACAGTGAGATGCAATCTTATAGTATCGAATTACACTTGGATCTTCTCATTGCACCTCTGAAACTATTCAAATAATAAATCCATTTTTTCTTTGCGCTTCACTATAGTTTCCTTGAGGTATGTTGCCGGCGCGTATCGCATTTTTCTTTCGTGATCGATCACCAGGATAAATTACATTCTATTTAATTATTACAATTATTCAAAAATTAAAAGCTATGGAAATTATTTGTGAAATGAATAATATTTTCTAAATTTAAAATTTCACTTAAGTTTAGTTTCAGTTAGCAGCATGCGTGTTTCTGAAGAAATGCTACTTCGGATTCCTCAGAGTACATACGAATCAGCTTTAATAAACAATTTGTACTAAAAATTATTGCATATTTTTGTAGACAAAAAGGGGAACAATTTATACCTGAAAAAATGTTGAGATTTGTATAAAATGGGTTTATATAACTTACAGCGCCCAAATTTATATTTACAATAGTTGTATTTATGTGATAACACGACCTTCACACAAGTTGCACTGATAGCAAAGTGATCATTAACCGTTATTTTCTTAAGTGTTTAATGTGTGTGTGTGTGTGTGAGATATGAATGTTGTTGGGGAGTGTGAGGGAAGGAAGGAACAGTGTGATATAACAGGCAAGGAGGGTGAAAAGTTAAATGTGAACATTGTGTTAAATTGTAAACATAGCTTGGAAAAGGGAAAAAAATGATAAAAAATGTAAATTAAATTAACATACAAAATAGAAAAATATATCGCTATGTAATTAATCGGAAGAATAAATGTAGCATGTGACTATAGAAGGATAGAAGTGTGGAGGTGACTGTAATACAGCGTCCGCCATGATGGGGGACGGCAGTTCATAATTGCCGTCTGTTTTGGAAATAAAGAATCTGAGTTTGGTAAAGTTATTATTAGCCTCTATAAGCTCTACCACAACCAAGAATCAATGTAGAAATCTCTCTTGGAACACAGCTAGTAAAAGGAAGTATCGCGATCTTGCCAGATTTTCGAAACTGTGTTTTCACCGGAAATACATGTTTTGAGCCCCCTGAATAAGAAAAAAAAAATGTTTTTAGCGAATGATCCATATATTATTATACATATAGCTGTGTAAGTGTGTGTTAACAGAAATATCCCAAAAACAATAAGTCTCAGGAAGCGAAAAACTTTGTATTCCATTTAGACACGAAGATTTCGAGCAAAATCCATTCACGACTTCACTGATTTTGTTGTTTTTTTTTTTTTCTGTTTTTCTAAATTCTCTAAAACGAATCCAAAGTATTCTTTGCTCTTCGTATACTATCAACACACATAAATACCTATAACTTTTATTTGAAACATTTAAATAGCTAATTTGATTTTTTGGAGGTTCTAGGGGAACAGTAGCGTTATGCTTTCCTCTTTTAAGTGCCACTATCGTATAATATGTAGGTATTTGACACCGTCAGGTATACTGTTTCGCTTGATTGAATATGTAAATTCCCTCTCTCTCTCTCCCATTAAATTTGTCTCCTCATATCTCGATAATAGAAAATCTTACGTCTGCATTAACTCTATCTTATCAGTTCCTTATTCCATCCTTGCTGAAATCCTCTCAAGGTTCTATCCTAGGTCCCGCTTTGTTTATTATTACCTTCATAAACTCCATTCCAAAATCCGACAATATTAACCTCGCCCTATACGCTGACGATGTGGCCATACTCGCCACTTCCTGGAGAATTGACACAATCTCTAACAGACTTACTAATGCACTGGCTAAACTTACAAAATACTACAACAAATGGAAATTACAGATCAATCACAAAAAGACACAAACCATTCTATTTACTAAACGTAGGCCGTGTACCAATCATAATATTATAGTCAATAGTACTACAATATCTTGGTTAGGCAGTATCATATATCTTGGCATGACTATGGACTGCAAACTTAACTTTACTACACACATAAAAGATAGAAATATCACTGGTAAGACAGTCATTAGACCACTCTTTCCACTTCTCTCCCGCAACTCCAAATTGTCCACCAAAAAACAAATTAATCCTCTATAAAGTTATAATCCGTCCGATGCTCACTAATGCCTGTTCAGCTTGGAGCTTTACATGTAAGAGTAACGTTTCCAAACTCCAAATTGTCCAAAATAAATTCCTCCATTTTGCTACTGACATGCGCTCCCTGCTACACACGTATATCTTCACATCTTCAAGAATTAACTGACTACATTCACAATTACTGACTAACAAAACTTCTGACTAACATCACTGTTCATCCAAACCCTCTCTCTGCCGGTTCATAGCCAGTTATAATATGACACTTAATTATAGGCATAAGCGAATCAAAAATATCCTTAGAAACTAACTTTCCATAAAGTCATTGGGTTTTTCGTTTCTTTTTCTTAAATAATTGTAATTAATAATTATTTACTTAGTCTATAGTTAAGCTCACTGGAGAGTGTAATGCTATGTGCATTTGTACTCCTTTCAAAAGTTTGTATACATATATATTTGTGTAAATAACTTCTAATTACAAATTTTATCTATCTATCTATCTCTCGTATATTATATGGTTTTTACCACCTAAATAATATTAACACTTTAGAAGCATTGATAGAATTCCAAATTTGAAGAAAATCGAATAACCGGAAGTAAAACTTTTAAGAATAAGTATTCTAGAAAACGATTTTTTTTGAACGGAATGCTTGCTGCATAGATAGGAACGTATCTGACTTTTATTTCGAAATATTTTTCTGAAAAAATTGATTTTCAAGGGGTATTGGAGGTCTGTCAGTTAGTTTAATATTGTAACGCAACCACCGGCGCCATCTAGAAGAGGAAGTAGGAACCTCAAGTTCTCTTAGTGGCCGCGAGGAAGCGGAAAGTTCCTCCTGGAAGGATTGAGAAGATTCTAGAAGATTCTCCACTGGTATAAATAGTGGAACCACAGAGAGTTTTTCCAGTTAAAAATGGAGTGTACGTTTGTGGAAAGTGTATAAAAAGTGAACAATGTGAATTTTTACGGTTTAAACTGTGAAGTAATTATTAGTAAGTGTTGTATTTTGTAATTTATTGTATATAACAATAAATTGATGTTTTCTTTATTGAAGTTTAGAGTATTTTATCTATATGAACCCACTTAAAACTAGTTGCAGTAGCTAGTTTAGAGGGAAAAACGTTACAATATTAAATTTGCACAAGCTTTCATTAGTTTTGACATAAAATGCTTCCACATAAGGCCGCTTAGGCATACAAGTAAAATCCGAATCACCATATTTATGGCCAATCCAATTACACATTGTATCGTTGCAAATTTTAAAGAACATTTTTTGATTAAAATTGTATTAATTAGAGCGAAAGAAAAGTGGTAGAGTGAAATTTTTTGATTTTTCTCTAAAATTTCATACATGCCTTTCAATTGTTTGTTTTATTCAGTCATCATAACTAAAATCTTCTTCACCGAATCATTGGATGTTTCCTAACTATACCTTAATTTTTCAAACTCTATAATGATCTTAAGTTTATAATGATCTCAAGTCTCGCTACAACTCTAGCCCCTGGAACTTGCCATTCCAATTTCTCATTCTATATTACAATTTTGGTGACCTTTGAGGCACTAGAACTCTGCTGGAAAGCCAAGAATATCTACCTACAGTACAATTGGCCACCATATGTCGAGTATAAATATTGTGTATTGTATTGAAATTCCCATATGTTTATATAGGACATTATGATGTGAAAACATATTTTTAATTATTATAATTTTTTATATTGTACAGTATATATTGTTGATATCTAAGTCATTATATATCATTTTTAGGTTATATTACATACTAATTTATATTATTTTTTTATGTTATTGCACTATTTAATACTATGTTACCATGGGGTTTTTTTTATTGCGGTGGAGAATATGTGCAAAGTAACTTCAACTAGAAAAAGGTCAAACTGGCTTGCAATAAAACTTTAGTTACTGGACGAGTTATTAAGCATTATTGACACTGCGCCAAAGACAGGGAAATATAAAAGAAAATTTTTGTTTTTTTTTTACTGCCTTCCAGTTGGTGAGAAGAATAATATGCAGGGGTATTGATTATGCAGAGTCTATAAGGTTCTTAGGTTTGATTCTGGACCGGAAACTTTAATGGAAGTCGCATGTCGACCACCTCCCCAGCAAGCTTAATAAGCTTACATTTCTGTTTAGGCGTGTTGTCTCAGTCCTCGAAAAGGAACCTCTACGTATGATCCATCCATTGCTGAGCTATGGTCTGATACTATGGGGTTCGGCAACAAGCGCAAAGAGGATATTTAAAATTCAAAAAATAATCGTTAAAATAATGTCATAGCAAGACCTAGAGGTTCTTGTCATCCTCTCTTTCAACAGTGGAAGATATTGCCTCTTCCTTGTCAATATGTGCTGGCATGTCTTATGGAAATAAAAGACAATATAATATGTTATGCAACTGCAGAAGAAAAGACGCACTACCAGCTTAGGAATCATAAAGATCTTTTGTTGCCAAATCTTCTTAGGCTCAATACAACAAGAAGCTCTTACCAGAATATAGGAGTCAAGCTGTACAACCACTTGGAAGAATACATCAAGAATCTTCCAAGCGATGAATTCAAGAAAAAGATAAAAACTTTGGTACAAGAAAAGTGTTATTATAGCTATCAGGACTTTTTTAAAGTCAATTTTTCTTGAGTTATTATAATAATGTTCTAAAATTTATGACGTTCCTATATCTGATAATGTCAAATTTTACAGGAAATAAAAATATTATTATTATTATTATTATTATTATTATTATCATTATTATTATTATTATTATTGAGGGGAGGGGTCATTGAGAAGGAGAGAGAGTTGGAGAAAATGGATTTTTAGAGAAATAAACTAGATAATATGCTGAACACTATGTAATGGATAGAACAGAAAAATTGCAAGGACTTTACAGTAAAATAGAAATTAGGTAGCGAGAGAAATATAAAGAGACAGACTGGCTGAATAATAAGAGTAGTAGATAGGTTGCTGACTGGTCGTAAACCGTGCTGCACCGCTCGTTTTATAAGAATCGAACTTCCCTTCCTAGTCTAGCTTAGCTAGGGAGTAACTGACTTTTGATTCATTAAATGTTTGCTTCTCCGCTCTTCGGATCCTATGAATATCTTTTAATGATTCGCTTCTCATTACATCACTCAAGGCCATTGACTCTCATTCATCCAAATTTTAACATATTTTCCATGTTATTTAAAATTTGACCATTGTCTAGTTTATATAACTGAAGTTTGCTATTTCCAGATCTTTATCTTCAAATAAATGTAGATCTAGGTCTTACGAACAATAAAGTAGTCATCTATGAAATTTCTAGTTTCTTAAAAATAATTATTAATTATCTTTGTCCCGTCTGCTAGGGAAGGGAATTTTTATATATTCTATTATTAGTTTCTCTTATTACTCTAAGAAAAAGTATGTTGCGATTGTGTTAAAAAATTGAGTTTTCACACGAAAAATTATACTTTGAGAATACTTAAAAATTTCAAAAAAAAAAAAAAAATCTGGTGTAAAACATTTAAAATAATTGTTCTTATTGCAGTTTACAAAATTGTAACGTAACAAATTTAATGAAATTCTTTCGGTGTTTATTATGGAGAAAATTGTGAAAACCGATTATTTATTGATTTTTTTTTTGGTCCTGGGAATTTTTGGCAATCTATTTCTAGGCGATTTTTCTTCTTTTTTTTTTTGTTGAAATTTACTACTGTAACAATAGTTACAGCAAGTAAATGTGGTGATCGCTAATACAGTGGCGGGGGGATGTTAGATTGGAGAAGGTACCCCAGTGGTGGACACACTCCATTATCATGAAACGTGATAGATTATTTCACAGTGTCATGACAGTAGTAGATCACGAGGCCATCTCCACTTCAGTCTCCTTCAAAATCCTCAAGGGATTATCTAGTATTGCAGGACAGGAAAGCTGTTCTATTAGAGAAGTGGAATAGCTGCAATGGACTTTAAGAAAACAAGATTTCGCTAGATCATGAATAAAAAGAATATTCAGGTTATTGTGGATAGTGAGGTTCGATATGAAAAATGAAGCATTAAGGATTTTCCGAAGAATTTTTGACTGCAAGGATTGAAATCGTTGGGAGTAGGAATGTTTAGTTGATATTTCAATATAGTATGACCAAATTTGGCTTAGTAAACAGAAGATATAAAAGTCTTTTATTGTTTAGTTTGAACGTCTGTTGAGGAGTTTATAGCGTTGGTTAGCTTCTTGTCTTTTCCGTCTGGTATGTGGGATTCCATGTTAATCGTCCAGGTTTAGTCCAAGGTAGCGTACATTGTTAACAGATGAAATAGAGATTTTGATTAATGAATGTGGGTGGTTAGGATTTTCCGTCGAAGCGTAAATACTATGTACTTTGATTACATTGGATTAGTTTTGATTCGCCATTTAATCAACCATGTCCTGCAGTTGTCACAAGGTGCGCAGGATAGCAATCCTGTTTAGATATTAGGATTGTTTAATACATAATAATTCAAACGGTATCTGTCATATGACAGTGGCAACAAGCGTAGAATACGTTTTTCAATGCCATGCGACTTTAAGAAAACAAGATTTCACTAGATCATGAATAAAAAGTATATTCAGGTTATTGTGGATAGTGAGGTTCGATATGAAAAATGGAGCATTAATGATTTTCCAAAGAATTTTTGACTGCAAGGTTTGGATACGTTGGGAGTTGGAATGTTTAGTTGATATTTCAATATAGTATGACCAAATTTGGCTTAGTAAACAGAAGATATAAAAGTCTTTTATTGTTTAAGTTTTATTGTTTAGTTTGAACGTCTGTCGAGGAGAGCCTTGTGAGGAGTTTATAGCGTCGGTTAGCTTCTGAGAAAACGTTTATTCACTTTTTCATGTGAGAAACATTTGCTTTTCATGCGAGAAATGTTCGCTTTTTACCAAATAGGTGCCTCTCCCCCAAAAAACGTGTTCTCTGTTAATAGCGGATCAAGGGGGAGAGAACTTTTAAAAGATCTATATAGAACATACCTGTTTTAATACTCCATTAAATTTTTATCACTTTTATAGACCAATTACCAATTATCACTCAGTTTTGAACTAATAATCCTCAAAGATTTTAAAAAAAAAACTAAAAAAATATATAAATTAGAAGCGCCTTATATAATGGGTGTGTTAGGTGGTGAGAATTTGGGTCTTTTTGATGAAATAAGAAGGCTGGGTTAACACACTGGTTAACTATGTATAATATAATAATGAGATACTGGTAATAATAATAATAATAATGAGACACCGTCTGTCTGGACTTTACAATAGAGAATGGTTAAGGTAGAGTGGTATGAAAACGGCACGAAGTGACTGGCGAGATGATGAACTATAGTGAACTATATTGAACGTCTTGAACTGTGCTTATACAGTTTCTCCCAGTCCAGTCCGAGTGGGTCCGAGAGTGGTTGGGTTCGTTTCTCTTCTCTTTACTCTCTGTGGTTGCTGATCTCTCTTTGGTTGTTGTTACACTTACAATACCTTTTATCAGCATACGTTAAAGTATAACGTTATTTCACAATTAATAAATTTTTTAAGAAATCTTCTCTTACTAGTTCTTCATAACAATAGAATCCACCAATGAAATATATATATATAAATTAAAAGAGTTAGCAATCTAATTTTGTGAACGCTGTAACAAAAATAAAGGAAGAAAAAGAGTGGAGAAGTTGTAATAGAGAGTGGATGAGAGAAAGTTTAAAGAACAAATAAATGTTTCTGCTTGCTTTTTTAAGGGAAATTGTTCTTTAGAGGCTGAGCAGAGGCTTTTTATAGGGGCAAGAATTGTTCCAACTCATCCCCCAACTTGTAGAAATGTTTTAAGATTCAGTTTGAAGTATTTATTCACAGTAAATTGGTAAAAACTTTTGAAAAGAATTTGAACATTCTTTAGTATTAAAGAGATCAGTAAACAAGCTTCTCAACTTTTAGATTATTTTCTTTATTCATTTATATATTAAAAAAAAAAAAGAAGAAGAAACAAAGTAAATAGAGAGATACTCCACTTAATAATCATTGCTACACTTTCTTTTCGTATTGAACAAGGAATTAGATTTCGTACAATTGCAGTTACCATTTGTCAAATATTATTCTACTGATTGTACAAAAATCTATCATTCTAAATGTTAATGGCTTCGTTAGAATTCAATAATTAGTATAGGATAATAAGAATTTAAATTGTGATAAAACTATTGTGATTGAATTAACGTCCGAAAAAGTGATTTTTAGTAATTGGTCTGTGAACGTGTATGAGTGTGGGGGGGGGGAGATTTAACATAAATCGAAAACTGCAAATCGCCCGACTTGATGTTGTTTTAAGTGCTTTTAAGTGTTCCTAGGGAGACCGGGAATAAGGTTTTGGTCAAAAACGACCAAACTACACTCGGAAATACCATTTTAATAAATGGGTTTGTTCAACTCTAACGATTTTTTTTTTAACTTGGTCAGTGTTAATTAATCTTAAAAAGAAATATACAATTTTTATTTATTAAAACATTTTTCCAAGAAAACTCATTTTTGGGAGGATTCTGGGGAAGTGTGACATTAGGCGTACCTATACGAGGAAAGGCTCGAAGGATACCTTTGTAAGCCCCGAGCCTTTCTGCGGGTTGCCCAGGAGCCTGATTCAAGCTTCTATTAAGGATTATTAGATGGAAGACCAGCGTCTGCAATGGTGGGAAAGAATACCAAGGCAGAGGCAGGCTAAATTCTTGGTTAAAAGACATTTTCTCTGAATATACCATGGGCCTACTGAGCCATAGTCTAATAAGGTTATTAGTGATTCAACTCTATTACCCTATAAACAGGGTATCGTAGGCTAAATAGGCACATGCACCAATTACTGTTTACAGACAACGCGTTATGCTGATTCTATAGGGTCGGGGAGGAAACCAGATACACATCCTTGATGATTGGGCCGGCCTGAAGAGGACAAGGTTTCTTCATCTGGGAACAATCAATCCCGAAGCCCTGAGCTTCTGACGGAGCCACTTTTCAGCTTTGCTAGGTCCGATTAAGTGGTCGAAGCTGAGGGATGTGCCATAATTTTAGGGGATCCACAATAAACGTCTTAAGACAGGTCGCAGTCGGAATGGACCTACCCGTCTGTCCATTTTAATATAATTAAGGCGTTCCTATAGAGTGCCATTTCAGTATATTATACGATTCTACCCATCAATTTTAATATGAATAAACATTGTGTTGCCAAAATTCCGACTTCAAAGAAAATCAGTTAACCAGAATTGGGAGCCTTTAATTTGCCTACTTATTTGGATGCCATATTTCATTGTATATTGAAAATATATATATATATAAATAAAATGGCGCAACAGCCCATGAAAGGTCAAGGATTGAGAGACGGCGATTTCAATAGGGGGGCGTGTGGTAAGCACGCCCCAGTTCCCATGCCGCTTCATTCGGCCTTCGCTACCCAGGGCGCTACTAACTGTAGCTTCCCACTTTTTATCACGTTGCTGAGTCAACACCGATTTTATCCTCACAGGAATCGAACCGTGAATTCTGGCACGAAAGGCGAGTGTGCTAGCCACTTTCCTGCTAACCACCAACGAGTGACGACATTAAATTTGTAACTGACTAAAAATATGAAGTGCTTAATTATAAAAATCATACACTTCTTATCATGAGCACACCCTGAAGCGCTAAACTCAAGCGCTATGTGATTACCAGCTTCCTCCAGTTCCATAAGTGGATTTTCGTATAAATACCAATTGAATTTGTAGTCTAAATCAAACTATAAATAAGCTGCAAGTCAACAAGCTATTGCTTATTTACTAATACGAGGGTGGTTTGAAAAGTTCTCGGAATCACGGCTAGATGTCAGTGCTAGAGGTTCCCGCGCAATAATCACACATCCTTTGTGAGTGAACATGTGGCGCGTCAGTGTTCTTGCTGCAGGAGAGTGGTAGTGACGACTCTTTGTTGTTGTTCCCGCGTAGTGATTTGTGACAATGGAAAAAACTGAGATTCGAGCAGTGATTAAGTACTTTGTAAAGAAAGGTATGAAAGCAAAGGAAATTCATGCCGACTTTCAGAACACACTGGGGGACCTCTGCTCCTTCATATTCAACTGTTGCCAAGTGGACCAGCGAGTTTAAATTTGGTCGGGAGAGCTTAGATGATGATCCGCGTAGTGAACGGCCAAAAAGTGCTACGACCCCAGAATTTATCGCAAAAATGCATAAAATGGTCATGGAGGATCGTCGACTAAAGTGCGAGAGATTGCTGAAGCTATAGGGATGTCATCTGAACGGGTATATCACATTTTAACCGAAGAATTAGGAATGAAAAAATTATCGGCAAGATGGGTGCCGCGGCTCTTGACATTGGACCATAAACGCACCAGATTGGAAATGTCCGAACAAAGTCTGGCCCGTTTTCAGCTCAACCAACAAGATTTTTTGCGCCGGTTTGTGACTACAGATGAAACTTGGGTCCACTACTATACCCCAGAGACAAAACAGTAGTCAAAGCAGTGGAAACATGCTGAATCACCACCACCAAAGGAAAGAAAGAAAAGGTCATGGCCTTAGTTTTCTGGGATGCAAAAGATATTCTGCTGATAGATTATCTTCCTACTGGCCAAACAATTACGGGGCAATACTATGCAAACCTCCTAGACCAACTACAGGAAAAGATACGCGAAAAAAGGCCTGGTTTGGCAAGGAAGAAAGTCATCTTTCATCAGGACAACGCCCGCCCGCACACAAGTGTTATTGCCATGGCAAAACTTCATGAACTGAGGTACGAATTGTTGCCACATCCAACTTATTCACCTGATTTGGCACCATCAGACTTTCATCTCTTCCCCAAGCTGAAAATTTTCCTCGGTGGACGGAGATTTCCTACAACGGAAGAACTGACAGCCGAATTGGAGAGGTACTTTGCAGGCCTGGAGAAATCTCATTTTCGAGATGGGATAAAGGCATTGGAACATCGCTGGACCAAATGCATTAGTCTACAGGGAGACTATGTTGAAAAATAAAAGCAGTTCCACCGAGGTAAGACACTTCTTTCTAGTACATTCCGAGAACTTTTCAAATCACCCTCGTATATTAGTAATCTGGAAGATTCTAATAACAAGCAACAAGTCTTAAATCAGCCAACTTCACGATTCCTCAGTCTAATTGTTAAAGAGTTGATCTTCGGTCAACGGCCTTGCTACTCGCTCTCTAAGCCGTACACCACCATAACAGTATTTATCTTAATATTCTTCTTACTCAGTAAAACATGTATTTGCTAAGTTGTGAGCGTCACAATATATGCCTCTTTTTATCAAATCCGAATATCATTTCAAATCCTCTTCAGATAAATTTGGATACATCTTCACATTTCAAAGTAGACTATTAAACAAGGATTTAATTAATCATTACCTTATTATCCGTGTTCCCTGCTTCTAATTTTGAACTTTCTACGATTTTCCCTTCTATTGGAAATTAGATTCAAAACTGAGTTTTCACTTGAAAAACATATTTTGAGAATTAAAAAAGAAAGAAAAAAAAAAAAATCTGATGTGAAACACTCACACAACTTTCTCTTATTGCAGTTTATAGATAATTGTAACTGACAAAAATTTTATAGTTAGTATAACAAAATTATGTTAATTATGTAAATTTGTGTGATGTTTTTGATGATGCATTCAAAATAAGTGTGTTATGCTGACCACATACACAGCACAGATTAATTTCATAAAACTACTTTTATAAACATGTATACAGAACCTAAGCGTATTAAGAGAAAATAATAAATATTAGACATATTCATACATGTATAAATACATTTATTATATTTATTTATCTATTTATTTAATTTATTTATACATACCGGGTTGTATCCCATTTATAGTTAATTATCTCGTCATCAAACACGACAAACAAAACAAACAGTATTACGAATCATAAACAAACTCCAGATATAAAAGAATAAAAAATGGAGCTTATAAAATAACAAAAAATAGAATATGAAAAATAATAGTATTTAGAGATATAAACATTATACAAATATATATTATATATAAATACAACAAACAAAAACATATACAAATTATAAGAGACAATATAATTAGGACAATGTCATAAAACTATAAGAATTACCTATTAGAAACTAGGTAAATTGGAGAGGGTACAAAATAAAAGAGATAAATGAATCTGATTTTATAGATAAACAATAGACTATACTATTAAAGGTAAACCATTTATAATATTACAATAAATTATTTAATTTATAACTAATATAAGTAACAGTCTAATATGTATGTAAATTGGGTCGTAAAATCCAAGCCAATCTGCTTCATCGACTAGCCAATAAAAACTCCACTATTCTCTCTGATCTACCAAGTTGCTACAAAGAGAATTTTTTAATTAATTTAGGACGAATAAAAATAGGTGGTTAGTAAACGAACAAATCCTAACAGTTTTTTGGTAGTGAAGTACAGCTTTATATTTGCATTATTAGGCATAGTGGGCTAGCAATGTCTTCAGAGATATTTGACATCACTGCAGTATCTCAGCCTTAATATTCGAACAACAATTATGTTGACAATCCCACCAATCACACGATCGCAATGCAATAGTTGATTTGTGCAACTAACTACCTGGGTTTAGCGAACCCCGAGGTAACCTTTTATTCACTCTCACAAACACACTCACTAACAATAACCCATTGTACATTTAAAGACGACTATATTCTGTAATATGGCAAATACAATGAAGCCACACTAGATCTTTTAGTCGTAGTGTAATTGGTATTATAGTCACCACCTCCATATACCAACAGCGATCATCATTTCAACCAACTTACCATTGATGATGGTCATTATGAAGAAGGGAACGACAAGTGTTGGAATTATCAAATTAATTTTTTTTTTAAACATATTACTAAAATAAAGTTAGTTATTAAGGTTTGTTTATTGTAATGTAAACAACAAAACAAAGATAAATAATTAATTAAATCAATCCTGATTCATCTTACAGTTTTTTTCACAGATATAATCATAAGAAGAAAAATCTGGTATGAAACACTCACAAAACTTACTCCTGTTTCAAAATTGTAATTGACAAATTTTTTTAGTTAGTGTACCAAATTTAATGAAATTCTTCGAAAACTGGAAAAAAAAAAAAAAACTCTTCAGTAAAAGCGCACTTCCGGTTTATTAATTTTCTTGAAACTCGGAATTTTGCTCATCTATTAATTTCTAATTAATTTTGTTTGGATAGTAGAATTGTACAATCAACTATGATAACACTTTAGAGAAAACATAACCCCGCCTCTCTCCAAAAAGCCCCCTTAAATGACTTTACCAGGATAAATTTTTTAAATAAAAGTTGTAGCTCCTTATATATGTAGTTCACATAATTAGTTTAAAGAAAATCGTTGGAGCCGTTTTCGAGAAAATACCAAAGAAACTGAAAAATACATCTCAGTAAAAACGCACTTCCGGTCATCGTATATTTTTTCCAAACTCAGAATTTCAACAACATATTTAATTCTAATTAATATTATTTAGATGACAGAATTATATAGTAAACTTAAATAGCACTTTAGAGGAAAACCTAACCCCACCCCCTTCCCCCAAAAGCGCCCTTAAATGGATTTTTCCAGAGAAATTTTTCAAATAGAAGTTGTTGAAATTTGTATGTATAGTCGGTGTCCCAAGTTTGAAGAAAATCTTCGGAGCCATTTTTGAGAAAATCGCAAAAAAAGTGAAAAAACTATTTAGTAAAGTGGTACTTCCGGTTGAGGAATTCCGTTAGATGATCTACTGCCGGATCCCATGGTGATACTCAAACGGAATATCAAGTTTGAACTTTCTACGATTTTTTCGATTTTTGAGCTATGCTGTTCACATGCATGCATACACACACACACACACACACACACACACACACACAGACTCTTTTCTAAAAACCACTTTTTTTGGACTCAGGGGAACTCAAAACGGATATTCCCGTTGTAAACTCGATATCGAAAATTTGGCACGATTACAATACTTCCTCTTACTAGGAGTAAAACAAAGTAAAAATTAAAATTATTGTAATGAAACTAATCGCCAGTAAATTCGCCGACGTAATAGTAGCAAGATTTACTTGTGAAATGGGAACATAAAAAATTGTACTTAATTCACAATTTACTGAGTATGGAGAGAAGAGTTATGTAGAGAATGGAATAACTGAGCGAAGAGTTATGATTGTTAGTAACGTGTTGATTCTAGAATGGTGTATAGCGCTGGCTGGTGTGAGTCGTTTGAAGAGTGATGTTGGAAATCTTGATTGTTTTAATAGTCGTGAACTAGTGTCCTATCTTGGTGAACATTTCTCGGTGGATGGATGTTTAGAGTATTTCGGGTGACTGACAGAGTTAGGCCTCTCAAATGGTCGGCTTTATTCAATTTCTGTTACCATAGAGACCGCTTCTAAGTGTGTGATTAGCTGTGGAAGTTGACTCCACTCACCAATGCATTGTAGGAAATGTAACAGAAGGTGTAATGAAGTTGACA
>JAAEAF010008339.1:0-52362 GCA_011037195.1 Triatoma infestans | reverse complement strand
GAAGTGCAATTTTTTTTTACTCAATCTTTTTTCAGTTTTTTCGTAATTTTCTCGAAAATAGCTCCTCTTTAAACTTCATACACCATCTACATCAACACCATCTAAATCTCCCACACATATATGTAATTACATATCATTTTTATCTGAAACACTTTCCCGGGAAAATTTATGATTTTTGTGGGTTCTGGTGCCAACAGTAGCGTTACGCTTCTCTCTAAAGTAGCACTCCAGTATAATATAAAATACAACCTACATAATTTAATATACATTAGAAGGATTGATAGATTTCAAAATTTGAAGAAAATCGGTTTACGGGAAGGGCGATTTTACAGAAGAAATTTTTGTTGTTGAGTTATTTGGAATGTTACCGAAAACGGTCACAACGATTTTCTTTCAACTTGGAAATCTAGCTGCACATATAGAAACGTATCACTTTTTTTTAAACATTTTTACGAAAACAATGATTTTAGAGGTTTATTGGTGATATCGCAGTTTAAACTTAAATTTGCACAAACTTTGTTGGTTTTGACATAGAGCGCATAAGGCCCCTCTGCTATACAGATAAAATCTCCACCACCATGTTTATGGCCAGCCCAACTAAATATTATGACGTTGCAATCTTGTTCAAATTGTATTTTTTTTTGTAATTTACGGTGCGTCAACATCTATGGTCGCACCATTTGGCCCTTGATGTCCCAAGAAATTTAAATTTCATTAATTAGCGTAAAAGAAAGATGTGTGAAGTTTCACAGCAGTTTTTTTTTAGGACATTTTCAGATGATTATTATCAAGTTTTGGAAACAAAAAATAGCAGGAACCTCAGATATGATATTCCGTTTAGGTATCGCCATAGGGAAATATCCTTCGTCACGAAAGTTTCGGCTAAAATCGATCAGCCGGAAGTCTTTATTGAATAATTTTTGTTTTTTATTTTTCCAGTTTTCTCGACTTTTTATAAGAATCATTTGTATTTGAAACATTTTCCCTGGAAGTTGATTCCTGAATAGTGCCATCACCGCCATTACCGGCCGTATTTCCATCTATATATTGTTTATTTTGTGCTAACGGTGTGAATGTTTTATAAATACTGAGATACATTATTGCTGCTACATTATAGAATAGGTCTCGAGAGTTTTTTATTGTCTTGAAAACGGCTCCAATGCTTTTCTTTAAACTTGGAATGATTGCTGGGTGCTTAATGAATGATTTCAAAGTAGACGCTACCTATTTTTGATTGGACTTCTCTGTATTTTAGTACTAGTACACAAGTAAACTAAAACATTACACACTATGAAACACAGTAATGTCCAGCATTATTTGTTACACTAAGTCCCTTCCAAATATCGTTGGTGCCACGTAAATTCACACAGATAAGAAGAGCCCTTGATGTCCCACATTCTACATTGTTTCTTCTTTTTGTAATGGACCACAGTCCTTCTTCCTTTGAATAATTGAGTCAAGCCCATAACATGCAGAGGGGGTAAAAAAATTTACTAGACATTAGGTTTAAAGGTGACGAAACAGTACGATTTAATAGCAAAAATCAAATATTGCCAGCAATACAAAGATACAAAGTGTCTAAGATACAAGTGGCGTCCGCTTTCTGAACAAGACCCGCATACATATATACATACATATAGATTGACAACTTTATTGTGGGTACCTGTGGGCGGAACTATATATATATATATATAACTTGGGGCGGAACTAATTAATATATATATATGTACATATATATACCTTGACGACTTTATTGTGGGTACTGTGTGAGGAACTTTACTGCCGTTCAGGTTTCACAACTAAGTTCTCAAGCTGTAGATTTTTAGTTATATTTGAAATTTATAACTACATAATAAAATAACTAAAACTATTAAGCTGTGAAGTCAGAGAAAAATTGTGAGAAACGCAAACGTTTCAAACCATATTTTTTATTTATTTAACAATAGACACTTGAATGAATGGTGAATTTTGAAATATATATATATGGAGCGAGAAGGGGGTGGGAGAGTAAGTTATTTATTTAGATGTGGCTAGGGAGGGGACTTCGGGAGACGGAACTTACAGAGACGAATGTTGTTGTAAATTTGCAATATAGTCAGTAGATGTGCAGCCAGTGTTATAGATAGCAGGATGCTTGTTATAAAACATGCCCCAAGCAACAACCTTGTCTATCTCGGGGTGGTGGGTGAGATCTATATTTGGCACAGTCCACTAGTAGTTTAGTTGCACTACTTGTGCAAATCTCTTGTATTCTGGCTTGTTGTAGCCTCGCCATCATCCCTCCCCCCTTCCCCGACCGCTCCAGATACAGTAGACTGAGCGGTACAGACCAGTGAGCGCGATCTGCACTATGACGCGCTTGTAAGTCTCCAAGGCTATATGCTACTTCCTGATGCGCAACATACAGTTGTGTCATGGTGATTTATAACGCCCACTCTTGGCTACAGTTCTGTTTTGTCGCTCCTATTCCACCAGTTTCCCCAACTGGTAATTCACATTCCTATGTTCATTTGCCCCCTTCCTCTCGAGACAGCCGTATACAGCCACCCTTACCATAATTTACCTTTATGTCTTTCTAACCTCCGTACATCGTCTTATAAGAAATTCATTCACAACAACGAGTCATTTCCATTCTCCCTTACTCTTTCACTCTCTTTGTTGTTCACATTAATAAATGAGAAACTCAAGAAAGGAAAAAAGGGTGTTTCTTTATTCGCCCACTTCAGCTCGCCGCACAGCTTTGATCTATAACACTAAAGCGTTAACCTTGTTTTATAGGTGAAGGATTTTTCTGCTGTAAGGGAAAACGGTAAATTAAATAATTACTTTTTATTTTCTCTTACTACTGCAGAGGATGTATTGCAATCGTGTCACATTTTCTGTATCGGGATTTTCACTGAAAATACATGTTTTGAGGACGCCCCAAAGCGCGGAACAAGTGTTTTTAGCGAATGGTGTGTGTGAGTGTACATATTAACGAAATATTTCAAAAACGAAAAGTCACAGGAAGCTCAAAATTGGTATTCGGTTTAGGTCCTGCCACCGCACTTGACACGAATTATTATTTAGCTTACCGCGAAACGGTTTCTGGAAATGGTTCCAGCGATTTTCTTTATACTTGGTACACTTTCCACATACACCTGTACACATACCTGTAACTTTTAATTGAATTTTATTTTCCAAAGAAATTAATTTGGTGGGGGTGGATTGTGAGGCTTGTGTTTTCCTGTAAAGTGCCATTTCAGTATAATGTGTGGTTTTACCACCTAATAATATTAATATACGTTGGAAGCATTGCTACAATTCCATTTAAAGAAAATCGGTTTACCGGAAGTGTAATTTTACAGAATAGGCTTTCTTGAGTGTTACTGTCAGAACACCTTGTGCAGTCTTAGTGACAGTAAAGTCTTTTTTCGTTCTCACTATTTCTTAAATATTTTTGTTAGTTTTGTACTTTTTTATATTGTAACTATAATGGTTTTTTACGCTCTACACCGTGATATAAGTGTGTGCAGTGTTCTACAACCCACAGAGGAGTAATTAACCAAAAACTCATTACCCTCTATGGGTAAGTACTAATCAAACTTTATTTATAGTTCAAAGTCTTCTTGGCTAGTTCTCCACTTGCAAACGGTTTTATCTATACTTCCCACTTCTCTAAATCTAGCTGTACTCCATCTCTCATTCATTGTTCGCTTAACAATAGTCATTCGCAACAATTTGTAAATATTATCATATAATTACAAGTATTTGTTGTACATAAATAATCTTTTTTTATTATTTATCATTCACCACATTGTAAATAGGCTTAACACTTACATTGGTGGCTCGTCTGACGACGAGTCTACCGCGTCCACGACATCGAAGAAGCGAACCTACACCGAAAGGTAACTTACCAAAAAAAACTAAAATAGTCACGACCACCAAAACGATGGTGACAACACGCGCTGCGGCCAAACAGCAGGAAGGCATACCAAACGTACCACTACCACCGCTATTCAATTCCTCTCCAGGCACATCGCTGAACGCCACTGCACCTTCGGGAGTACGTTACACTTAACCCCTTCTCACCACTAGCACAAGATGAAACAATGGAAACGGCTATTACCAAAATACCAAAAACTCTCAAGCCACCGCCTATTTACGTCAATAACGTAAAAAGATACGCTACCTTCTGCGAGGCCTTAACACGAGTAGTATGTCAAGATTCGTCCTCATGCATTCCTGACCATGACCTGATCGTCAATGCCACGACTGTGGAAAGTTACAGAGGCATCATAAGATATTTAAAAGAGCACAACGCTGAATATCACATCTTCCAACTGGAAGAAGATAAGGGCATACCGTATTGTCATCCTATACCTTCACCAGTACACGCCAATTGGGTTAATAAAAAAGGAACTCACAGAACTGGGTCACACTGTCCGCAATATTGCAGCAGTCATACTCCCGGCAACGAAACAAACTCTTCCACTATTTTTCGTCGACTTAGATAGAAACCTGTCCTAACAACAATGAAGTATTCGACATAGATGTTCTTTGCTATAGCAAAGTTAAAGTAGAAGAGCCCCACAGAGACACATTGTCCAGTGCAAGCGTTGTTAAGAGTATGGGCACACACGCTCCTACTGCCAGCACAAACCGAAATGCGTCAAATGCGCTGGTGAACACCTATCATCACACTGTACCAAACCATAAAATACTCCAGCCAACCATAAACTCCACCATAATGCTCCCTCTGCGCAAAGAAAAGCTCAGTCTACCAACTATTCGCCTCATAAAAAAAAAAAAATTCCATCGCTAAAACTTAGTCAACCCCTAGACAAGAATGTAACTTTTGCGCAGATGGTCGCGGGCCCTTCGGCCCAACGAAATTGTCCTCCACCATCCATTACCTCTTCATCCGGCGACATCATCACGCTACTAAATTCATTCCTATCGGATTTTAAATCCCTTATCACGCCCTTGATAAGTCTCCTCACTTCAGTGATTAACTACCTTCTTCCCAGCCGCATGCTCTTAATTTACACTCCCTCTCCATACTCCTGTGGAATGCGAACGGACTGAACCAACATATCCGTGAACTGGACTTATTTCTACATGACAATCGCATAGACGAAGTCTTAATAACTGAAATTCACTTCACTGACAGAACTCGATTTCATATCCCCAATTATAAGACGAACAATCATATCCCCAATTATATCCCAACTTATAAGACGAACCACCCTGACGGAACAGCACACTGTGGATCCGCACTACTCATCCGCAATTCCTTGTCACACTTCTTAATACCCTTCATTCTGATTTCTTATCTCCAGCCAACCGTGAAAGCTCTACTTATGGAATCCTTTTCCTATACAATAGCCGCTGTATACTGCCCGCCGAACCACACTATCCATCATAATGATTTTCTCTCCTTCTTTTCTTCCCTCGGTGGTGACTACAACACCAAATACCCCAGACGGGGCAGCCGAGTGGCCAATCCACGTGGCAGACAACTCCTAAGCGCCCTCTCCCAAACGAATTATACCTACTTATCTCCTTCCCAACCTACTTACTGGCCAACTTCTCCCCGCAAGCGTCCTGATCTCCTCGATTTCTTTATATGCTCAAACATAACTTCCCTTTCTACAGATACCTTTGTCCTCCACGATCTATCTTCCGACTACCCTAACCCTCCCTGTTATCCTAACCCTCGATCTTCACCCTAAATTAACCCCTCCTCGACCAACCCTCATAAACGGCCATGTAGACTGGTATTTATTCCGAGACAACTTAACTCAAAAATTCAACTTAAACGTTCCTCTGGAGATATCTGCACAAGTAGACAACAACGTCGAATTACTAACTAAGTCTAGACAACATAGTATCTAGCACGCCACAACGACTGCACACCATTCCCGGACAACATTATTGCCCGGCAGTTTTTCTTGACATCTGTCAGGTATTCGATCGGATCTGGTGTAGGGTTTATTGTGGAAACTCAAGGGCATCCTCCCCCCCACTTATCATTCTTAAATCATATCTCTCCGATCGCCATTTCCTGGTTGTCCAAGGCACTTCCTTTTCTCCTATACTTTCCTCCTCGCTGGCGTCCCACAGTACTGTCTCCTATACCTGCTCCTCTTTTATTCACAGTATACACGGTTGATCTCCCATTACCTCCCAAAACTACCACTTTCACCTTCGCCGATGATACGGCTATGCTTTCCTCTAATAGTGATCCCGTCATGGCTACTCGTCATCTTCAAACCCACCTCAATGTCCTCGAACCCTGGCTCCGCAAGTGGAGAATCAAGGTTAATCACTACAAATCCAAGCATGTAGTCTTCACCTTAAACCGAAAAACCCTGAGTAATGAAACCGTACCGTTTTCCATTTAGTTCTTTTTCTAATCATGTTTCCAGTTGTGATGAAATTCACAACATGAAATATGATGAATTGGATGGCAAAAACATGAAAATTGGAGTAGCCAGTAAAACAAAAAATAAAAATAGAAAAGTTAATAAGGAAAGACTGTTTAATTACCCAGTTGTAACTAGTGCAGGCCACCTTGGTTCCATTTATTAATTTTTGTTTCCTTTTTACAGGAATAAAATTGTGTTTTACTTATTAATTTGTAATTTAAACTTTTACTTTCATCCTTTATTTTTGTTAATCAACTTTTTGTACCTTTTTGTTTTTTACTAAGAGTAACAGGAAGTATTGCGATCGCGCCAAATTTTCTAAATTACGTTTCTCACCGGAAATACATGTTTTGAGGTTCCTTGAGTATAATTTATGAATTTTGATCTTTGAATCTCTTGATTTTCGAATTGGATTTTCGCCAATTTTAATTTCTTCGAATATTTTGTTCACACACGCACACAGACCATTCACTAGAAACTTTTTTTTTTTTTTACTCATGAGCTCCACAAAACATATGTTTCCGATAACACTTTTGAACTTTCAACTTTCAAACTTTCAATACGCTTCACAGCGTAATACTTCCTCTTGGATTTTTTTTTTTCTACAATTTACACTCTCAAAAACTATTCTAAACTGCTTATAGACTCAACCCAGCCACTTTTATTTGAAACATATTTCCAAAAAAGTTATTTTTGATGGTGAAGGGGGGGGGGTTCCTTCTATAATATCATTTACTAATCTTCAAACTTCTAAAGAAAACTTTCAAAGAAAAACTTTCAACGTTCAAACATTTAAAGAAAATTTGTTTAGCAGAAGTGAGAGTTACAGTTAGGAAAGTCTTGGGAAATTTTAATACCAGATTTTTTCCTTTGGAAAATCTGGTTCCTTTGAAATTGTCACGCCATTTTCTCTTACTGCAGCTAACACAGCTATAAAACTGACGAATTCCCTTCAAATTTGAAAATGTTCTCTAACATGAATATAGGAGGAAGTAAAGAGGATACGATCTGGAAAACCCTGGGCGGTTATAACCAAAAAAAATCTAAAGTATGTATCAGTATAAATAAAAAAATGGCTTCGCATGCTGACAGGTTCCGCACATGGAGCATTGTAAACTCAGGGGGATACCTGAAGAAGCTAGGGGGCTTTAGAACATAATGGCACCTGCAGATTCTGTGAGTGGGGAGGTCAAGGAGACTAACGGACTACGATCCTATCATCCAGACAAGATTCAGAAGCCAGGGTAGTTACGCAGGTATTGGAGGAATATATACCCTCCCTAGTAGTTTTCCAAATCCTGTCAGACATCCTAATATGAAAGGGTGCTCACCCTTGGCACCAGTGGGGGTTGGCACAATAGACATCTGGTTATAGTGCACTGTACCACCCAAAATAAAAAACAAAATCTATGTTGGAATTTGGTTAGCATCATGGCAGGTAGTACTAGAAATGATTACATTCTAGAAGAGAGCGCCACAAACATTCAAACAAACTCCAATACTATTGTAATGTAACAGATTGTGTGGCAGATTCCTCAGAACCCTATAAAATCAATTTTTCCGGAAAAATGTTTCAGATTTTCAAATAACATTCCAAGTAAAAAACAATTTTTTGAAGCCGCAAAGAGAACATATAAAAAATAAAAAGCAACACAAAACTCAATTGTGCCAACACGCTGATTAACCGATTTCCTTCAAATATGAAATCTAGCAATGCTTCTAATATACACTCCTAGTCAATATCAATGCACCAAGTAATTTTTTGTTTTATATTCTTTAAATTAAATAAGAGAAAGTAAAAAAATTTAATTTGTAAAATGTGATTCAATTGAAATGAAACGCATATTATTGACAATGCATCAAAACGTTCGTGTTACTTAGGATTAAGAATGTTTGTAAACTATGTATGGACTTGGCTTCTTAACGCTTCTTTTTATGCCCTGTTGGTGTTCCCAGGTATTCCTTAGTTAGTGTTTTTCTTTTATTTTGTAAGTTAATTGTATAAAAAAAAAAAGAGTGGGTGTAAAATTTTAGAAGATTATGAGACAGTTAGGGCTGTAACATTGCTCGAAGAAGGATATAACCAACGAGAAGTGGCATCCAGGCTAAAAGTAAGTCATACTCCACAATGGCTGGACAAGGCTCTTCAAGGTCAACTTCTGAAATATTGACCGATTTTTGAGACAGACTACTCTTCGTACGGGCAGATTACAAGTACTGAGTTGAAAAATTTACTTTTTTGAGGTGAGGAATATTTCCATTTCTTACCGTACAGTGGAGAAGAAGGTTAAATGAAGGTTTGGTCAGTAGTCAGCCAGCATTATCTTATCTTTACTACTTACCAGGGAATATCGAATTGCAAGACTAACGTCTGCTCAACATGTAACCTGGGCTTTGGAACATTGGAGATGTATTATTCTGTTCACGGATTAGACAAGACTAGGACTATAATCCTCAGATGCTCCAAATCTGAGATTTGGTCTCTTAAGTTTTGGGGAGGAGGCGTTTGATATGTAGCTCGAACAGAACTGGTTCTGATTCATAGTCGCTCAATTGGTGCAAGAAGATATCTTAAGACATCTTAGAAGCAAATGTGATGCTATTTGCCCCCTTCACAGGGCCAATTTTGTGCTATGGATGAGAGTGCTCGAAACACAGATCTCTGGAGGTGAACAAGTTACCTTGAAACAGTCGGATTTCGACTGTAATGGAATGGCCAGCAAGGAGTCCCGAACTGAATTCGATTGAATGCCTCTGAGACTTCCTTAATGCCGCATTAGAAACCGTATTCTAGCACCTGGAACTCTTGCTGAACTTGAAGTGGCAGTAAAACCAATGAATGGGAAAACATGCCCCAAGAATTGGTGCCCAACGCTTAATTATTAGCATGGGAAGGCGAATGGAGACAGTAATGGAGGAAATACCAAGTATTAAGGAAAAGTAAGAAAAATGATCCAAATGTTCAGACTAAAATTGCTATTTTGTAAAAATTCTCTTTATATTATTTTCTGGCTAAAATTAAATTTTATTAATTCCATTTTATGTCTTTTTTTATTGTCTAATATCTTTAAATTAAATAATTAACAGCATGATCAAACTTATAATTATTTACTATCAGCAGTGACAAAACATGGTTTGGTGCATGTTTGTCCAGGAGTTTATATTAATATTATAGAGGTGACAGAGCTTACCTATAGCTGAACTTAGGAAAGCTACCGACTTCTAACTAAGAAAACTGAACGCTGCTTTTGTAAACCTAACTTGATTTCTTTTTTCGGATGTTTCGTTCATATGCACACATTTTTTTCGTAATGAGTTTAGCCTCAAAAATTGAATTTTCCGGTGAAAAATCAACTTGGAAAATTACAACTACTTCCTTCTAATAGGCAGAGCAAGTAAAAAAAAATAAAAAAAAAAGGCTAAATAAATTAAATTTGAACTTATCAAATGAGTTTTGCTATTTCATTACGTCAGCTAGAAGTATCTGATGTTTACTATTATTCACACTAGTTTATTGTTGTCCTGTGTTGATATTATGGACTAACAGACTGTCAGCTGAACTCTGAGACATAGTGCTATTATTCACAGCCGTCGGTTACTGAATAGAAACCAATTGTTAGTAGCTCTAGCCTTCCATTATTAGCCGCTAGATAGCACAGTTTGATCTTCTCCTTCCATTCTCGCAAACAATAACATCGCCATATAATATAGAATTATTATCCAAAATAAAAGGTTTGATTGGATTTTCAACCGGAAATAATTGGATGACGTAAGAGACCAGTCACTACCTGTTCTGAACATATTCAGATTATAAACTCGAAACTTTGGGGATTATATTTTCTGTATTATATTTGCATTGCTATCAATCAACTTCCTAATAATTACTTTTTAAAAAAAAAAAAGAAAAAAAAGATTAATATTTATATGATATAGTCACCACTGAGGTATTTTCACCTTTTAGATCACCTGTTGACATCATAGTTGAGTTGTTTAACCAAAAATGATTAGTTGGGCTGGCCATAAACTTGTGGTGGAGATTTTACTTGTATACCTGAGCACGCCTGTGGCAAAAACATCAAAGCTTGAGCAAATTTAAATTTAAACTAAGTGGCAGATCTCCAATAACCCCCAAATTTTTTTTTCAGATAAATTTTCAAATAATAGTGATAAGTTTTTATTTATGTGGCAAGTAATCCAAGTTTAAAGAAAATCGTTGTAACCGTTTTCAAGAAAATTCCACAAAACTCAACAACCTATTGTGTAAAATCGCACTTCCGGTTGCCTGATTTTCTTCAAATTTGGAATTCCAACATTGCTACTAATAAACTATATTATTATATTGAAGTGATAATTTAAAGAAAAGCATAACTAACGTTAATGTTCCCCCACTACCCCCCCCAAGAAATCAATTATCCAGGGAAAATGTGTCAAATTAAAGTGACAGGTATATATGTGTGTGAACATAGTATGCGAACTTTACTGAAAGTGTTGCAGCGGTTTTCTAGAAAATTACGGAAAACTGAAAAACAAAATTAGTAAAGTCGCACTTCCAGTTGATGCATTTTGCCCGAAATCTACGTGGCTGAAGCGGTGGTGGTAGTACCTAAACGGAATATCATGTTTGAGCTATTCTTTCCTGCTTCGTTTTTGAGATATTCTTTAGAACACATAACACACACCCACAGACCACACAAAAATATATTTTTCTTATTCATGGTACCCCAAACATGTAGTTCCTGCGGAAACTCAACTTCGAAAATCTAGTACGGGCGCAGTATTTCCTCTTACTAAGTATAAATGAAAACAAGGATATTTGCAGTAAGTATATGAGCCTTTGTGTGTATTTAGTATGAAAAATTTAAAGAAATTTTTTTGGAACCTTTTTTGAGAAAATTGCGAAACATTAAAAAAAAGCTAATTTCGAAATTAAGTAAAGTCGCACTTGCTGTTGCCTCACCGAAACCTTCCTGTCGGATACGACGAATTCACCTAAACGGAATATCAACTTTGAGCTTCCTGCGACTTTTCATTATTGTTCAATATCTTATTTATCAAATTTTAAAAAAAATCAGTTTGTTTGCAGACGTGACGTTACATGTATATATATATATCCGGTGAAAACTCAATTTCCAAGTGATAGAAAAAAAAATTAATGATAATTTTAACAATTTTGTTTCGATGTTTCTCATTTTTTTTTTCTTGCAAAACATTTATTAAAATGTCATTTGAATATTGGGCTGTGTTGACCATTGATTTTCTCCCCTTCTAGAAAATAGGGCAAACCACTCTCCACCCTATTTTCTATCTCCTAATGTTGTATGTTACTATGGAAACTCAGAAGAGATTTAAATGAAGTGTAACCTCTTTATATTTCTAAAATACTAGGAACTGGAAACAAAGGCCGCTATTATTACTGTTAGTGTTTGTTGTATGTGTGTTATATTTATTGGAAAGAGGACGCTGATGGGATAGGCGAGAGGGAGAGGCATGGAACATGCGCATTAGGTGGTCACTGTCTATATTTTTAAGTTTTTTTAGTGAGTGATTTGAGATTTCTCTGCCACTCTTCACCGAGTTTGATGGCTGAAGATGTAGACTGAACATGGGGGGATTTACAAATTATGGATTGAAGTGGAAACTGATGGTTATGAGTTGGATGGGGTTGCTGTGTGAACATGGGCTTTTCACTTAGAATATTGAAAATGAGGAGGAGGTAAATGAAAAGAGAAGCTCTGTTGAATAAACCGTGAGTAGGAGTGGTGGTGGAAATTTTCCACCGGAGGAGTAAGAGAAAATCTTCTCCCTACCACTCTTCCATACAGAGGGGTTCAGTTTACTACAGATGGAAAACCTCTTTCACCCACCCCCACCCCTACCACCATATTGCTTTCTATTAAATAGGAGGATATAGCAGGAGAAGCTGCTGAAACTCTGACGGGGCTGGGTACCAAACTAACGCGCCATATAAAAGTAAGCCGGTGTTGTGGAAGGAAGCTCTCGGGGGCTGTGTTGTTGGCAATAATGAAATTTAAACATTCCCTTCCGGTTGAGGGAAGATTTAATGAACTTCCTGTCTATAGCCATGCGCGCTGAACTGCTGCTTTACCTCCCCACCATTCCTCTCTTTACTGTTTACATCGTCTCTCCATACTGCCAATATCAATTTACGTCATTTTCTCTGGAGTTTGATTTTAATCTGTACAGAAGAAGAGAAGCTCCAGTATTGTATATCCCCACCCCCCTTGCTAAATATAGTCATATCTAAATTCGGATCAAAGAAACAGCGGACGCGAAGTGGAAAGTGATCGTGGTGGGGGTATATTTATGGAAAAGCTTTCACCTGCTTGTTTTTTCTTTCAACTTTCACTTTGAACTGAATAAAAAAAATAATCTGTCTAGCTGCCCACACCCAGTTCTAGGGCAGCTTTCATTATCTGGACGAACAGAGTGGAAGATGATTGGAGGATTTACCCTCTATGGAAAAAGAAAATCTTTCAGCTTTTATATTTAGGTAAGAGGAAGTGTTGCGGTCAAGTCAAATTTTCGAAATTGAGTTGTCGCCGGAATTACATCTTTTGAGCACCAGTCAATGAGAATAAATTGCTTTTAGCGAATGGTCTGTGAGTGAGTATGCATCGAGAAGAAAATATCAGAAAACGAAAAATCTCAGGGAGCCTCCACTTTGGTATTCCATTCCAGTAGTTTTCTCGATTTTCGGTATTATTCCATTCTAGTATTCTCGAAAATGGGTCCAACGATTTTCTTTAAACTTCGTATATTATCTCCCTTCGTTCAATTTTGCCTCCTAAATTATATAATGATTTCCAATTTTTTGGACCATTTGATCCGGTTTTGGATGTAGACATAACTCTTGATGAAGTGTTGTCAAGTATAAACAATAGTAAGCTTAATAAAGCCACTGGATTGGATTTCATACCTAATGAAGTTTTTAAATGTCTTAATTCATCTTGGTTGGAATATTTATTGCGTCTCTTTAATCAGATATTGTGTGCTAAGTCTACTCCCAGGGCTTGGTCTCTAATTAGAATGAATTAATTCATAAAAAGGGAGATTCTCGCGATCCATATAATAGAGGCATTGCCATTTTTAATAGTATCTCAAAAATCTTTACAAATATTCTTTATAATAGATTATACAACTGGGTCGAGTTCAGGAACTTACTTCCTGAGAAACAAATGGGCTTCCGGAAGGGGCGAGGATGTCGCGATTGTGTTTTTACATTGTCTGCAGCTATAAATATTTCTCTTAGACTGAAAAGGAGCAAAGTTTTTGCTGTTTTTGTCGATTATAAAAGAGCCTTCGACTCTATTAATCATAAGAAGTTGTAGTTTAAATTATACAATTTGGGCTTAAGCAAAAAATTTTTGCATCTAAAATGAACTTTTATGATAATGCTGCTATGGTGATTTCTGATGGCTTAACTGCAACTAATGAGATTTCCATATCTGAAGGAGTTTTGCAAGGTGAAATTTTAAGCCCCCTCCTTTTCTCATTATACGTGTCTAATATTGTTGAATTTTTTATTAGTCGAAACTGTACCGGCCTCCATATAAATAATGAAAAAGATTTACACATGATATTATATGCAGATGATATGGTACTACTCTCACCCACCTGGATAGGGGCCCAAAGAAATCTTAATATACTGCAAGATTATTGTTCTGAAAATAGTTTAACGGTAAATATAAATAAAACTTTCGCTATGATTTTTGCTAAAGGCGGTACTTTTACTAAAGTTAAACGGTTAATGTATAACTCTCAGTATATTGAATTCAGCAGCCAGTTTACCTACTTAGGTGTTCCGTTTTTTTCTTCCGCTAAATTCATTAGAACAAGCGAACATTTTCTTCTCAGGAGAGGTAACGCTACAGCTGTGGTTCTCTATCCCTATTGCAAACACATGTAAGAGCGATGATTGGAAAACTAAAATCCATTTATATGATTCCATTTCTGAGAGTGTGCTGTTATACTTATCAGAAGTATGGAGTTCTTGTTATTCTCATATTTTGGAAAGGGGCCACTTAAGATTTTTAAAACTATTATTGCATCTATCAAGTTGCACGCCTGATTCTTATGTCAGACTAGAATCTGGTAGATATCATATACAGTTTAAAATTTTTAAACGGATGTTGAACTGGTGGCAATCTTTGCTTGAAATGCCAAATTATCGATTGCCTAAATTATGCTATTCTAGACTGTTAGAATTGAGTAATTTTAACATGCCATATAATTTGGTAGTAGAAATGAGAAACTATGTAATTTCTATTGGCGCAGATCATATTTGGCAAACCCAGGATTCCCGAGTAGTTCAAGACAACTACCATAATCTACTGGATTCTTGCAAAAATAACTTATTCAGTAAGGATATTGATTTCGTTTTAAACAGTCGTTATAGTAATATCTACAGAACTCTCTGTAACTTCTCTTACTCTTGTGAAACATATCTTAGTTTTAATACTCATATTAATAAATTGAGATTAATTGCTCAATTACGTTTATCCCATAAAAAATCTTTTAACATTTATTTATTAAACACAGAGAAATTTCGGTTTGACTCCACTCGGTTTTGTAAATTTTGTATTCTGAACGAACCCAATGATTTAGCTCATAATATTGTCTGCCCAGCATTTGTCACTTTGAGAGATAAATTTATAATTAAACATTTTCTACCTGCTATCAATAAGGAGCAACAATTAATTAATTTATTGACTTTCTTGGAGCCAGGACATTTAAATAAATTAAATGATATCTTTTTATTTTTCACTAAATTGTTAAAATACAGAAAACTGCTCACATAGTTTCATTATATTATTATACCTCTGCTAACTTAAAATCTTTTAGGTATAATCGCAAATTTTATCTTAAGATAATAAACATTTTTTATTTGTCCAGTGGTGATGATAATTATTATTATTGATTATGATTATGATGATGATTATTATTAATTATTTATTATTATTACTGTTATTATCGTCGTGACCACTTATGTTTGGTTCTTTCAGCAAAACAGTATGTTAAATTTCTGAATTTTGTTTATTATTTATTTTCTCTTCGCCGAGACATTATGTTTATTTTCACTCGCAAGTTATTGCTATTTTTGTATGATTTTTTAAAAACAGAAAACTTTCAATTTATCTCAAACATATTATTTGTAAATATTATTATTAATTATTTTTGTCTTAATTTGTAGTCGAGGGTTAAATTTATTGTATAATAATTTTTTTTCTTTGTTATTGATTATTATGTTTTTTATTTATTATTGGGCCAACCCCTTCTGTATGTCTCGACTGTAACAGAAGTATAAATAAAAATTATCTCCCTTCGTATATAAATAACACTTTTCTTTGAAACTTACTCACGGGAAAAAAATTGATTTTTTATGGATTGTGGGGGAACAGTGCGTCTAGCTTTCACCTCTAAGGTATAATGTATGGTTTTACCACCTACATAAAATTAATACAGACTAGAAGCATTGATAGTATTCCAAATTTGAGGAAACTCGGTTAATCAGAAGTGCGATCTTACATAATAGGTTGTTAGAAGGAAAAGGATTGTGAGATTCGGCCTTTTTTTAAAAAATAAGAAAATTTAAATTCTTGCCAACGTTTCGACAAATATATTGTCTTATTCAAGGCATAAAAAAAAACAAAAAAAACTGTTTAATAATCTTCAAAACATAACAATTTTAAAAACTTAAGTATAAATTTGGAAAATGAAAATTGAGAACAACATCACAGAGAAGAACAACATCACAAACTTATTCTCTGTGATATTGTGTTTTCTCACCTTTTTATTTTCCAAATTTATACATAAGTTTTTAAAATTGTTATGTTTTGAAGATTATTAAACAGTTTTTTTTGTTTTTTTATGCCTTGAATAAGACAATATATTTGTCGAAACGTTGGCAAGAATTTAAATTTTCTTATTTAAAAAAAAAAGACCGAATCTCACAATCCTTTTCCTTCATATAAGAACGGTCGAGAAGAATCTTCCATTAGAGGTTGTTAGTTATTTTGGAATTTTCTCGAAACGGCCGTAACGATGTTCTTGACACTTGGAATCCTAACTGCAAAGATATAAACCAATCACTTTTATTTTAAACAATTTCCTGTTAAACTTGATTTTAGGAAATCCGGCGGAATTTATGGCTTCAAATTCTAAATGTTATATGGCCTTGTCCCCCCCCCCCCATACCACCTCATTATTTTTGTTAGGACAAATAAGTAAACTTTGAAATTTACACAGAATTATATTTTTTTCATTTTTATATCATCTTTTACTGCAGTAAGAGAAAATAAAGAGCAATATACGGTAGTACAGTGCCACCTGGTGTTGGAAATGAACAAACATTTGGTTAAATCCGATTTAAAAAGTATCCTTAGATGGAATAAAAAAAAATAAAAAAAAAATGAAAAAAGAAATTAGTATCTGTATATGGAAGGAAATATATATAGAGTGCATGTAAAAGTGAATTACGGGAGAGAAGGAAGTGCAGAAACGCAGCGAGAGGAAGGAAATAAGAACTGTTAACTCACACTGCTAGAGTGTATATATATATATATATTGCATACGGTCGCATTCATTCCTTCAAACAGTTAGACATTTCTATTTACTTTTTTAAATATTAGAGAGCCATATTCCTATTTTTTAGTCAGTCATTTATTTATTTATTGATGTGCTTCCGTTAGTGACTGCTTGCAGATGTGCTTCTGTTGGTTCAAAAGTCTTCTTTTGTAGAGGGGGAGGAATGTATTCTCTCCTCACACCCCCCAGGGAATACACAGGGAAAATAACAAGCTATAAAAAATAAGGTGTTTTAATAGAAATGTCTGTGTGCTCGCTCCATTCCCTGTTGGTTGTTTATTGAAAAAAATATATATATATATATTTATATACCTATATATATGTAACTGAATAAAAATAATTGAAAATGTTTAGTTTGTTATTCAATCAATTCCTATTTCATTATATCTTTATTTATTTGTTAAATTGAAATTGGCTTTTGTTTTTGTATGTAATCATCCATTATATGTAGAGATTTTATTCGACATTTTAACTTCCCTTGCGAACTTGAAAAATATTCAAAATTATATATTTGAGGTCCCCTGAGTCCTGCAAAAGTGGTTTTAAGAAATTAGTCTATGTGTATGGCATGTGCTATTTCAATTTATTATGTAATTGTATCATCTAAATAATATGTTACCAATGTTCCGTGTATGAAGAAAATCGGTTAACCGGAAGTACCTTTTTTATGAACAGTTTTTCAGTTTTCTCAGATTTTTCCGAAAATGGCTTCAACAATTTTCTTTAAACCTAGTATATGGACTACCCATACAAAGAACTACAGGTTTTATTTGAAACATTTTTCAAGTAATACACTTTCAAGGTGGGTTTGGGGGGAGCAGCAGGGTTTTGTTTTCCTCTAAAGTGCTGGTTTAGTTTATTATGCAATTCTGTTATCTAATTATATTAATTAGAATTAAATAGGTACGCGTCATAGTTCTGAGTTTGAAGAAAATGGTTGACCAGATGTACGTTTTTACAGAAATTCTTTTTGTTTTCTACAATTTTAACCATAAAAACACCGTTGGATTTCATTAAACTAAACAACTAGTAAGAATTATAACTATGAAGAGATTTGCAACCTATAGGTATGTAAGTTGCAGGAAGAGAAAGTAGTTGAGTGTTTCATACCGGATTCTTTTCTTGCCTTGGAAATACTTGGGGAGCTTTTGACTCTAGAACTGCTATTCCAAAGAGGAAAATTAAATATGTTAAAAAAAAATTACTTTAATGGTGCCCGAGGAAGTTGTGATTAAAGCTGCCCTCTAAAATTCCTCATGTTACTGCTTTAGGAGAAAGTATTGCTATGATTTTAACAGAATGCATTCAATTAAGACGAAATTTCCTTTTTACACCGGAAAATTTAACATCATAAGACTTGGACATCTTCGGTCCAAATTTCTTAAATTTCCCATTCTATTACCTCTCAGAGGCCCCGAAAGGAAGTTATGCTTTGAACGGTTTATATTCTGGACATGGATGCGCAATATCACTGAATTCATAGCTGAAGCAAAATCCTGTGGGGAGGCTTAATTGACAGCATTTGAACTCAATTAGTATTGCGTTATAGGATTTAAGGGTTTGATATCCTCGTACTAAATGTGTAAAACTTTAGTCGCGATTTGTTTTTAGCGAAGCACCAACCAGGTTTAATCTGAGAGTTCTGGTTACTGTCAAAATCATCATCATCATCATAGTATTATCAACCAGCTCTGATCTGCCTCTTTAAACAACCCTAATCCTGGATCTACGTAGGGCATTAATCAGTGACACTCTACCCACTAACTGTTGGGTATTACCTTTCATTAGCCAACCAACCAGCCACGCATATCATCACAGCCTTTCTAGTATTATAAAATTGCCCTAGTATAATAAAATAAAATTAATTAAAGTAATTAAGTTTTTGCTAATTAAATTGTAGGATTAAATGCTATTATTAATCTCAAAATTCACTGTCAGAGGAAATCTGTGATTTGAGGACCCTTAGTCGAACAAATGTATTTAACGAATGGTGTGTGCGCGCATCCATGTAAACAAAATCCACAATACAGAAGAATCGCAGGCTGCTCGAACTAGTTATTCCATTTAGAGTACCTCTTTGGGACACAATGTTTCTTCCAAATTCTATTAGTCGGAAGATGCTCCAATGAGTTCCTTAGCTTTTCAGGGGTACTCAGTGATTGTATTTCTGGGGAGAACTCAAACTCATCTATTATGAAAAGTAAAAGTAAAGTAATGCCTATTTATTCAGGCGGGCTTAACGTCCAACTACCAAATTAGGTGTCGAGGACGGGGGCGGAAACACTTACTTTATTAATAACATTTTTTAAACAAATATAAAATTTAGTTATACGTGGTAATCGAACTGGGGTCCTCCCACTTACAAGTCCATGTTCATAACCATTACACCAACACCCGCCCCATCTGTTATGATCGCAATTATGTTTCTTCTCTCAGTTCAACAGGGATTATACGGACAGCAGGGAGGTGATCGAGGCGAATACGCGAGCAGATTATATTGGGTAGCAAGGTGCCAAATGATCAGTAGTCAGTGAAGGCGCGAGTGTTATAAAAAAAAAGTCAATTATTTAGTATATCATTAGTTACTCAAGAGATCACGGGACTAAAGACGTTTCGCCTTGCAGGTTTGTCTGGAGTAACCTTGGTGTTGGGGGTTTGGACGAGAGGTTGAGATGAACGGAGGAGATTTTGCTGTGAAATTTTGTTGTAACGGGAACTTGGCCATGGTCGGGGGCAAAAGTAATCTTCAGATATGTGTGGGTGTGGTTTGGAGGAACATCGGCTATGCGATGGTGAATTTTGTAACCCTAACTGTTTTTATTCCGTTGGCACGTTTTTTAGAGTTCTGTAGAGATCTTGACTGTACATCCTGATGGGCGCAAGCAGTGATATTTAATTTCTGTAAATCGAGTTTCGAGCCGGCTGGTCAAAAAGTTTGTTTGTTTGAACGTTAGTTTTAAGAAGATCCCTAAAGGACTGGTAGGAAGGGTTCTATGTTAAGTTTCTTGTCCGAAGTACAAACCAAGTTAACAGACATCCTATGAGGGTTAGGATAGGACTGTTGATTAGCTAAATAAGGCGATAAAAATTTTTTACTTTCTCTTACTCTAGTAAGAGGAAGTATTGTAATCGTATTAAATTTTCGATATCGAGTTTTCACCGGAAATATCCGTTTTGAGGTCACCTGAGTCCAAGAAAGTGATTTTTAGCAAATGGTCTGTGTGTGTGTGTCTCTCTTTCTCTCTGTGTGTGTGTGTGTGTGTTGTTTTTTTTTAATTATTTTATTCTGTATGTACCACAGTGTTACATATTATATACACTTATTAAACTCACTTACAATTACAATATGAAATTTATAATTTAAATTAAATAAAATCAAAGATGATAATAATCAAAGATTACAATAATTTTTCTAAGTCAAGTCTGTTAATGAACTTAATAAAGATTTGACAAAATTCACTATTAGTCATCAAATTGAGTTTATTGGGTGGCCATTGCAAACCTCTGGTAGTTATTTCCTGCATGAAAAAAGCACGCTCTCCTTCAAAAAGTTGGCATTCCAACAAGACGTGATCCCATGTTTGCCAAGTCACATTGTTACACTTATATGCTGCATTTGGCAATATGTTAAATCTATACAGGTATGCCTTTATTCTTCCGTGACCTGATAGAATCTGAGTAAGTTTGTAGCTAATGGTGAAGTTGGTTTGTTTCAACACTTTACTAAATGATTTTTTCTCTTTTTCGCGATTTTCTCAAAAATGGCTCCGGCGATTTTCTTGAAACTTATATATAAACTAAACATGCAAAGATCTACATCTTTTATTTAAAACATTACTCTGAGGAAATTCATTTAAGGGCACTTTTAGGGGAGGGGGTAGGGGGACAGCTTCCCTCTAAAGTGGTATCATAGATGAGTATAAAATTCTATCATCCACAAAACCAAAATTAATTAGAAAAAATAGATGGCCAAAATTCAAGTTTTAAGAAAATTAGTAAGCCGGAAGTGCGCTTTTATTGAACAGTTTTTTCCAGTTTTTGACTAATTTCGTTATTGTTGTGGTTGTTGGTTCCGGAGAGCTGGAAAGCATCAGAGACATTTTCCGTGGTAGCCTGCTTTATTTTGTGGTTTTCGACCGGTTTCCACGCAGGCTACCACGGAAAATGTCTCTGATGAATTTCGTTATATTTGGTACACAAACTATAACATTTGTCAATTATAATTTTGAGAACAGGAGTAAGAGAAACTTGTGTGAGTGTTTCACACCAGATTTTTTAATTTAAAATGGACACGATGTTTTATTCCATTGCTTTTATAAGAGATACTCTATGAATCACGTCCTAAAACTTGTTAAAAATATCCAAGATAACTTTTATGTGTTGAGCAGATTCAAGAAAAAACAAATATAGTTACTTACTATTTCCACCCATTATCAGCCACAGTAATTCTCATACAACCATGAACACTAACCACATAAAATTTCCAAACCATAAATGAAAAAGTTATAAAAATGAAAATCGGTTTTTCCCTACTGTTCTTCCTTCTTCCAAAACAAACGACTTCATACATACATACACACACACACATATATATATATATATATATATATATATATATGTCTGTGTGTGTTTGTGTGTTGTGTAAGTGTTTACATAGAATTTTTACGTTCACTGATGGGCAGTTTTCCAAATCTTTACTAATATATTACAACGCTTCCACCATATTACAATGGGTGTGATAGTGCTAAGATAATATTAATACCCAACAGTAATTTTCATTTCAGTGTTTCCTAGAGTATACATCATTGTTTCCCACAATACATCCACTCTTATTTATGACTCGGTCACAACTGGTTCAATAGTTGGCCAGATTTGTTTAACTTAAATCTCACAAGTTGTTTTTCCGAATTTTTCCCAACGATAATTTGGTTTTGTTCCGGTTTTTGAATTGATGTAATAAGAGTTTTTCATTTCTTTTGGTATTAACTTTTTTCTTAGTAGTATATATTTAAAAAAAAGAATAGTTTTTGTCCTTTATCTTTTCCTAAAATAGCCCATCCTGAATGTAGTCGAAAGTAAAACCACATAGACTTTGATCATGAAGAAATATTTTTGTAGCTGTTTGTGGTAGTGTCTGTGTTTGTACATTGTGTACAGTTGTTTGTAAATAGCAGGAATATACAGGAGGAGAGGAGGTGTGTACGGGTGTAATAATTAGTGTAGTAATACTTTTGTGTGGTGGGCAGAGAAATATAGAATAGAAAAAGTACACTGACCTGAACAATATTTGATTAAACAGAGTACTGCAAGGACTTTACAGAACTGTATATAGAAAGTGTGTGGTAGTGTGAGAGAATGTCAGACTAGGCTGTTGGAGTATTGGTGGTGAAGTTTTCTTGAGGATTGTGTGTATGTGTGTGTGGGTTATATATATATATATGTGTATGTATGTGTGTGTGTGTGTGTGTACAAGACTTGAATCACAGACTTCCTGATGATTAAATTTCGTTTGTATATGTTTCTTAACTTCCCCTACTTCTCTTTCCTGTCTTCCTACGGTATTAGCTAGATGGGCCTCGATCACTTATACAGTTAGAATCGCTTGTGGCCAGTAGATATGCGATGGCTCATGTGATGTATTGAGTGATATAGCTGTGGACGGTGCCTAATGATTTTGCTGCAGGCGAAACGCGCACCAGCAATCCATTACATTATAAACAACTTCCACTGCGGGCTCTGGTGTGTAGGTCTTTGAATGTGTTGTTTTTGTAGTGTTATACAGGGAAGGAATATACCCGCATAGAACATATAGATGCTGAAGAAATGTTTCCCTGCAATGATCTCAGTTGGCAGGTTTCAGTTCTGTTTACATTTTGCTTAAACTTCGCCATAAATGAAATAAATCTTGATGATGATGTGTAGCGAGAATGGATCTGAAGTCAAATCCAATGTAATTTTCAAAGTAATCCAATGTAATTCCAATGTGTCTACCCTTAAGTTTTCTTGAGTGTCCGTGTTTATTCACAGAATGTAGTGGTCTTTAAAGTGACCTAATTTGGTAGTTGGACGTTAAACCATCCTAAAAAAATAGGCATTACTTTTACTACTTACTAGTGGTTTTTAAAGTGTGTGTGACAATGTGTAAGAGTGTGAGTTAGTGAGTGATGGTGTCCTAGATCTTGCCTGAGAGTACGCTAAACCCAAATTGTTACATAGGGACGCCAAGTGGCAAGTATCCTACTTCCTATGTGGAGTGGATGTTTTTGGGGTCTTAGGTGGAAGACTAAAACTTAAGTTGAGATCTAAGTTAGACTTACTGAACGATGTATATATAATGAGAATATTAAGCACTGCAAGGACTTTACACTGTATAATTTAGAGAGAGAGTATGGAAGCGTGAATAGAGAGTGGCACACCGACTGGCAGAGTGGCGGTATATGAACGATGAGCGTTGTACGTTGACGGTTATTTGAATGGCGTTTGAATAGGAGAATTGGTGGTTAGCTACCCTTTTTAAGCGGGCGGCTGAACTAGTCGCCACTCTCTTCAACTTCTCCTTCTAGGCCCTCGATAGCTTTTTAGATTGCCCCCCTCTGAGAGCTAGTGGTAATGAGACATGTCATTGTCATGTCATGAATTTAGTAAATCTTAACGAAAAGACTCTGATGCCAGCTTGCAGAAGGAATCTAGAAAGCGGAACTCTCTGTTTCGTCCAAACATAACCGTATATGCTGTTCCATTCCCCTGCTCCAATAGTTCTTCACAGATGGCTGTCACAGAACAAACTCTTCAAAATAAAATGTCAGTTTAGCGATTCTCCCATTCTGAGTGTCATTCCAAAGAGTATCGGTTTCTCTAAAATGCCAGAAAATCTTTTATAAATTATTTATTTTTCTCAATGCACAATCTTCACCCAAAATCAAATACTTCCAATGGTCTTTGATATTTACTTTCTTATACTGTTGCAAGAGGAACTATTCCAATCGTGTCGAGCTACAAAAAAAGAAGAAGTTTTCACCAGAAATTCCTATTAATAGACCCCATGAGTAGGATCACTAAAATGTTCTGTAACGAGTAAGCATTGCTTACAAACAAGAATATGCAGGAAGCGGAAACTTGTGATTTCATTGAGGTCATTCAGGTAATCGTCACAAAGGGCCGGAAAAATCTGTCAACCGGAGATGCGACTTTATTGCTTTTTTGGGTGTGGGGTTTCAATTTTTGCAATTTTCCTCGAAACTTCTCGAATGATTTCCATTTAAACCTCAGAACACTAACTATTCAAACTTTATTTTTTGTTATATATATGTATGATACATATTAGTGAGAAAATGCTTTTTTTTATGAAATTCATGTTGTTAGTATTCGGGCCTATTGCGGGAAATCCATAACGAGTAATGGGTCCCTGCGTTTTCCTTACCATCACAGTCTTATGTTTGAGTTTCTTCTAGTTAGTTTACTTTAGTTTATGAAGTGGGAGTAATGGTAAGATAATTGGTGGGGAGTTAATGGATAAGTAGAGACGGTAGAAGTAATAATGGTTCAGGCAGATGGTGGTGGTGATCATGGTAGAGAGGAGATTATAAAGACCAGAGTTATTTGTTTGGTGATGGATGTTGAACGAATTCCGTTTGACAAGCCTAAAAAATAGGCAAAGAGGATATGGAAAACTGCGTTACAGTGTATGAATTCCGTTACAATCGTCGTTACGTTTGTATGTATGTTCGGTTACAAATACATGGAGTGAATGTATTGTGAAAAGGGTTTTTAAATTGTTAAATATACTGTGGGCATCCAGTCTAACTTGATCCCATATAACGCAACAAACTCACATGCGAAAAGCTAATATATATATAAACAGAGAGAGAGAGAGTGTGTGTGTGGGTATGTTTGTTTATGTTGTGTGTGTGTGTGTGTGTGTGATAGTAAACTGTTATAATTGTTTTTTTTTGGTGGTTGCGGTGGGGAGTCGGTTGAAATACAGAGAGAATACTTTACTACTTGTTACAGTTTACATAGAGAATTGTTTTACACTTTACAGTATACTGTATTCTGTGACCTATAAAGCATGCTTGCTTTGGGGGACATTGCTTGCGTATGATTTATTTATTTAACCCAATGGAACTGCTGTAGAAAATTCTATTGTACCACAGAAGTTTATTAAACACTTAACGGTTCAGTAATCTTTCTAAAATTGTACCAATCAAATCTCGTTCATTTTTATTTATTTAATTTATTTATTTCTTTTTTATTTTCTCTTCTTATGTCTAGTAAGTGAGAGGAAGTATTGCGATCGTGTCAAATTTTGTCGTGTTGAATTTTCATCGGAAATAGAAAGAAAATCTGTGCATAATCTGTTTGGCTTTGTGCACCACTATGTTATTGCACTGATTTATCAAGACATCCTAATGATGGGCGAACACCCGAAACCGGTCGATGATCACAAATGAAGCGGGCTGTCACGGAAAATATCTCTGATACATTTAGAAGCATTGATAGAATGCTAAATTTGAAGAAAATCTGCGATTCTACAGAATAGGTTCTTGATTTTTTTTTTTAATTTTCTTGAAACTGCTGCAGCTATTTTCTTTAAACATAAAATGCTGCCCACTGCACAGATATTATTCTATAAGTATTTCCGAAAAAATTTATTCTAAGAAGTTCAGCGGAATTCGTGACATTAAATTGCAAATTTTATATCGGTGTGGTTCAGAATCATTAGTGTTCTCTTCTGGACTGCACTGTGATCGCTTATGATTTTTTTTTTTTTTAAATTCTAAAGATCAGTTGAAATTTTGTATATAGAAGTGTTTTTCGAATTGTTAACAGCAGACCTTCAAAAGGGAGATGCCACAATATATATCATTCACAATATATATACATTTTTTTTATCAACAACTCCTCCACTGATCAAATCAAAACCCAAATTTCAAAAATTTGCTGCGATCACAATTTGTTTGTTTCTTATCGCGTAGTAGTCGACTGATTCTTCTGCTTCAAGTAGTTTGAGGTTTGAAGTTTGACGGTTAAAGTAGCAAGTGTTCAAATTATTTAGATAAAATGCTCTTTCAATACATAACGCTTGAAAAATTTGTAATTTATTGATCTAAATATGATTTAAATAATTACGATTCTTCCTTCAAATGTGACAAGTCTTTTTTCATAGTCCAGCAAGAAACAGAGAAGGCTTCTTAATAATTGGTATGTTCAAGATCGAAAATATCCAATCCAATATACTGTGTGTTGTTAGCATGGGCTAACTGAAACGGTGATGCCAAGATCCCTGCTACACAAGAAGTAGTTAGTCCATTTCCTCTTGCGAGGTCTGCACGAGTTATAATATCTAAATGGAGTTGTTGCTAGCGTGTAAATTATTTTTCGCTCTCAGCATGTTTTGAGGTTTTTTGGAGTCCAAAAATAATAATTTTCGAATATGGTTCCAACTACCAACGTATAGTAGAAGTTTAACGCCAAATTCACTGAAACAAAAAAGTACCTCTGTGGCTTCTTAGGTATTATTATTTATACACAGGTTTCGAGTTGATACTTTTTACTTTCTCTTATTGCTAGTAAGAGGAAGTATTGTAATCGTAAAAATGTATTCCGCGCATGATGCAACTATCATATGACAGAAACCGTTTAAATTTTTTTTGTTTTTATTTTTATTCAGGTGTCTTCAAAAACTTGTTTTTCTGGCAAAACTTGAGACGATACAATACTTTCTTTAACAGCAATTTGAGAAAGTAAACGGCGGTGGGAAACCGTATATATCGATCACATAGACATATTTCTAGTTACCAAAACTAGTTGAATGTGTCTACTTGATAGACTGCCAGACAGCGCATCGATCGAACCTACCAACAATACGAGTTCAGCAGTTTTGTGATAAATCTAACTTTTAGTTTCCCAAAAACTTTTTGAATTCAATTTTTCCAGAGAAAAATATATCAAATAAAACTGATAGGATGAGTGTGTGAAACACTCACACGATCCTCTCTTGCTGCACGTAACAAAGTTGTAATTGACTAATTATCCTCAAACTTCTAATTTATACTAAAAAAATTGATTTCAGTTTTATATCTGTGGGCGAATCTCAACTTAATAAATGACTTTTTTTGGAGGAAAGCATAACCTTCTCACGCCCCCTCCAAACTTCTTTAAATAATTTTCTAGAAACAATGTTTCAAACAAAATTCACAGTTAGTGTACCAAATTTAATGAATTGGTGTTTCTATGGAGAAAACTATGTAGCCGACCGATTTTCTTCAAACTAAAAATATTGCCAACATATTTAATTCTATTTTTTTACATCACAAATTATATAATAAATTAAAAAAGCACTTTAGAGGAAAACGTAACCCCACCTATCCTCCAAAATTTCCCTTAAATGAATTTTTCCAGAGAATTGCTTCATATAAAAGTTATAATAATAATAATAATAATATATTTATTGTTAAAGTAATAACTTGTACTATCAGCCTGGTTCTTACAAATAACTTATATAACAAACAATAACTTATATTGTTATAATATTTATATATCTAAAATAAAAAGAACAGATATTGCCATTTATAGTAATAAAAAAAAGTAAAAATGAAATTAATACAATTATCAATGTAAATTAAAAGATTACTAATATTAGTGAATTGTCACGCATGCAACCAAAAGAAAGTAAAATATTAGAAATATCTATTATCTGAAATATATCTGTACTAAATATTGTACTAAAAGTACGATAACATGATTATAATATAATATTCTCCACATTAAAAATAATTAAATATATACAAAAATACTTAAACAAAAATACCAAACACTGTGGCTGAACATCTTACTGAATTAATCTTATTTGTATTAAATGAATTATATACAACACATTCATATTTTATTGGGGTACAAGTTTGGAAATATTTAAAAGATGTGTACAGAAAGAATTTAATTTATCAATTGTATTTAATGTTAAAATGTATTCACACTAAAATATACAATACGTGCATCATTGTTTGCATTCCGCAGAGTTTTACTAAAAACAGCTTTAAAGTTTGGCAAATTGGCGGAGCATTCCAATAACAAATGTTCTAATGGATTTATTATTATTTATATTTGTCAGGTGACAAATTGGGCAATTTTCATTTAAGGTATAAACTAGGGATGAACCTTTAAAAAATAATTTCACAGAATTACTACTGGCGAGCCTGAATTGGCTTACCGCTCTTAATTTAGTTATCTATGCTAACAAAAAATGTTAAATAGTTTGAGGTTCATAATAATTATAATTTATTATATTTCTGTAAATGTGACTAAATTTTGAATTAAATACCCGACCTATATCTTCACTAAGTAGTTTATTTTCCAATTTTTGTATCATATTTTGTTTGTTGTTTAAAGCAAATTGTTTATCCACCGTTCGGCAAAATTTGAGGCCACCCAATTGTTCCCCCCGAGTTCTAACGATTGTTACCCAATTGTATTCATTGTTATGTCGGTTATTATCATCTAAGGAGTATAATTGAAAACATTTTTTAGGCAGTCTTTCATGTGGAAGAGAGATAAGTTTAATCCAGAAATTAAAAATAAATACCAAACGGCGGTCTACCGGATTCTAGCCTTATCATGTAGTGTGGGGTATAACGAGGCCAATAAAATAGGTTTTTTACAAACTTTGCCTAGGCTATTTCAATTTCTAAATATCTTAATGACCATACTTCACAGCAAATAGAGTAACGTAGAAGTCAACATGGAATCAAACAAAGTCATTTTGGTTTACCATGCGTCACTTCTACTTTTGATTAAGATTTCCCTAACTCTATTATTATTATTATTTATTGCTTTTGGGATACATAGATAGGGATAGCAAGGAGTGGATTTAACAAAATTACATATTCAGCAAATAATCTTCTCAACTCAGTATAGAGCAAGCGATAGAACAAAAAATATAAGAAAAAAAAGAAAACAATTGTAAATAGTAAATAGTGGGCCTACTTAAAAATTAAAATAGCTAACCGCTTGCCAAATAAATAAAACTAAATATGAAAAGAACAAATTAAACAAACTAAACATTATGAGGTTAAACTTGACCTACAAATATTATTAATATTCTTGTTTATTATTATTATTATTATTATTATTCTAAATATTATTATATAATAATTATGGCATTAATACTATTTAACATAAATCATTCAATTAAATTTCTAAAAGCCAGACTTTTAGTAACAAATAAGTGAATGTTATTTAATTTATTTTTATTAATATTGGAACAGCAGATTCTCAATTTTACCAGAATTACAGTGTGGGCTGTCAAGAAGTATTGGTTTAAATATTTATTTCTAAATGGCAAGAGAAGAGGGCAGTCAATTAGAAAATGTATTAAACTACCCATTTCCCCGGAATTACATAAAGTACAGTATATTTCACAGTCAAACAGAATTTTTTCGCCATTTATTGTGATATGGGAAATTTGTTTATAAGCCATTCTTAACTGTGACATTAATTTGATTTTGTTTATATGTACATAGTTATACAGATATTCTTCTTTAATTCCCAGGCTACTAATATTACGAAACTATATGAGGAGTTAATAATGTAATCAATGTCCTTACTTAAAAAGTGATTTTTAACTGCTTCTATAAGAGCATTAGACTGTTTCTCACTATATCAATATTTTGGCAGTCCCAGATATGTTTTGGCTCCTATAAGGCAGAGCAGGTCCCTTAGCTCATATGTCCAGTTAAATGGGATTGTTTTGCACTCTATTAGTTCAATAAGTCTTTTAAAACATTGCCTGGGCAACTGGTCATTGTCCATTTCTAATAGTTTACACCACCATCCCAACATTCTTTTGAAAATTTTACAGACAATATGAGTGCGACCTACCTCCACTCTAACATAGCTATCCGGTATGCCAGGTGATAAATTTAATAATACCTTAAAAAACTTTAACTGCCCTCTTTCCGCCAAATGCGAGTTCTGGCAGCCCCATATTTCACTCATGTGCAGTAATACACTTTCAGACTGCGAATCAAATAACTTATTTTTTGTATCCCATGAATCATATTTGGTCGCAAATAACAGTTTCAATATTTTCTGACTGGCGACTGCACTCTTGACGAGAGAGGTCATACAGGCTTGCCTAAACTTTCCAGGAAAACACCACTCCCAGATAGTTAAACAAATTGCAAATTTCAGTATTGATGTTTTCATACCTAAAGTTCTTAAAATTTCTAGCAGCACCACCTTTACGAAATATCACAATCTTGGTTTTCTTTGTGTTTATCTCAAGACTATTTAATTTTAAATATTCTGACAAGCGGTCCAGCTTCAACTATGTTTCTCTCCAAGAGTGCAAAAGTAACACCAAATCATCTGCTTACATAAGCATTTGTAACTCTTAATCTGCGCCCAACTTAATTCCTTTATAATTAGAGTTTTCAAAATAATCAATTATATCGGCAACATAGGCCGAGAAGAGAAGGGATACAATATTTCGCCTTGGAGTACACCTTCTGATACTGCTATCAGAAGCTAATTTCGTTGGAGTAATTTAAATTGTCCGATATCTTAACAGAGGCCGATTCATAAAGGTTCATTACAAGGCATAAGCATCGCTAATTCCAGCTTCGTAAAGTTTATGCCATAACTTGAATATGAGATAGAATCAAACGCTCTTTCAAAATCAACGAAGGTAGCAAACATTTTTCTTTTGTTTAGGCGGAGGTGGTATATTAATGGCAGATAAAACTGTGAAAATATTGTCCCTACATCCTCTACACTTTTTGAAGCCCATTTGCTCCTCTGGAATTATTGCTTTCATTTCTAACCATTTCGGTAGCCTACTGTATATTATATAGGTAATTAGCTTAGTAATACTATTGAACATGGCTATGCCTCTATAATTAAGTGGGTCCGCCGGATCGCCTTTTTTATGAAATAACTTCAGTTTAATTGAGGACCAACTTCTTGGAATTTCTTCAGAGTTCCATATTTTATTAGTAAGTTATAACAAATAGTTGATCCAATGGTGGTTTAAGTTGTTGAAGCCTCACTAGGTATTTGATCAATACCAGCAGCTTTTCCCATTTTACTTTTATTAATACTTTCTAACAATTTATCTATAGTGATTTCTCCGTCCAATTCCGGGTGATGAAAATTAAAAAAAAAACTATTTCATTATTAAGCTTGGAAGGAAGAATTCCGAGCTAAAACTTTTCCCACTCATCAATCGTTATCGGCCATTTAACATATTGTTTCCTGTCGTATTGTTTTATAACTGACCAAAATTCAGAGGGATTTTTTACGTTTCTTAATTTAGTAATAGTTTGATCCAAATATATTTTTTGAACTTTTTTTATTTTTTTTTTATAAGACGATTTAGCCTCTTTTAAAGAAATAAGGGCATCACCATCTCTAAATTTTCATCTACGACAAATTTTGTATAAACTACTTAATTTCTTTTTAGCCAAAAAACACTCCTCATTATACCAGAAACTATTTTTTTTTTATCAGTTTGTTTAAACTAATTTTCTTTTTTCCCAAAAAGCAAGATTCATACATAGTATTATTTACAGTAGCATACAAATATTTGTATAAATCGCTTACAAAGTTATAAATATGTACAAAGTTACTTTGATCAAATACAGGTAAACACGCATCAATGAGTTTGTTAAAAGTACACAGTACATGTTATAAATAAATATTAAATTACTTTCTGGACAATCGCGCCTCTCATGAATAACATCGTATTTATTTTTAGTATTATAGTTCAATATTAGATCAATCACACTCATAACTTGATGCCCATAAAAGTAAAATTACCGGGGATATCAGTGTAAGGGGGCGATAACAGCATACCAAACCTTGTGACTTCATAAGCTCCACTAATTGCGTACCTCTTTTATTAGTTACAGTATCTACGGAGCTTCTGATTCCATAATCTCCACTAATTGCGTACCTCTTTTATTAGTTACAGTATCCACGGAGCTTCTGATTCCATAATCTCCACTAATTGCGTACCTCCTTTATTAGTTACAGTATCTCCGGAGCTTTTGATTCCATAGTCTCGACTAATTGCGTACCTCCTTTATTAGTTACAGTATCTACGGAGCTTTTGATTCCATAATTTCCACTAATTGCGAGCATCTTTTATTAGTTACAGTGTCTAAGGAGCTTCTGATTTCATAACCTCCACTAATTGCGTACCTCTTTTATTAGTTACAGTATCTAAGGAGCTTCTGATTCCAGAAAAAATACATTTTGAAAAGAAATCATCATCTAAATTGTTTAGATCCCTAATTCTGGCATGAAATCACCCCCAAGTATCCAGTAACAATTGTCACAGGTGGATAATAAATAACATAATTCAGATGAAAATCTATCTAATAAAAAATCATTGTCTGAGCCGGGCTGCCTGTAAATTAAACCAAAATATGTTTATATCTTTATATTTTATTAACAAACAAAAAAGCCAGTTAGTACTTAATAATATTTTAGTAACAGAAAATTTACCTTTTTTTAAACAAATCATAAGACCTCCATTGGCCTTCCCTTCCCCCTAGGTTTACTAGCGTTTCTAAAATAGCAATCATAATCTTCAGTTAATGTTGAAAAACCAACTTTGGAAAAAGTCAGCCAAGTTTCAGAGAAGCCCAATATATCCATTTCAATTAGGCTGTTAAGTTCCGAAGTTGACAAATTAAACAGAGTGTTAATTCCATGAATATTCCAGAATCAAAATTATCTATTTCATTTCCTATTTCTTTTTTGCTGCGAGCTTCGGAGATAAAAAAGGATTAATCGAACTTGTTTGAGATAGCCTCCTTCTTTTCCAAACTAGCTTTTGATCCATCAGATTTATCGTATCTACATCTTCATATTCGGAGTCAAGAGACATTCTCCGAGTTGAATAACAATATACAAACTTCTCAATATCCTGTTCCGAGTTTATAATATTTTACGTATTCTCTCTTCTTTCCTTATATAAATTCTGTTATTTCTAAACCAAACGAATTTCAGTAAACCTTGAGTTTTGGCTTTTTTCAATTTTTTAAAGAATCTATATGTACGAGGACTCATATATTCAGAAATAAATATTTGTACAGCAGCCATAGTATCATTAGAATTTTTCATAATTAAGTTCAGCGTTAATTTATTGTTTTTTAAATAATTCCTGTAGCATTTCATAAATTCAATTTTGTCAGTGTTTCTTATAAAACTAAATAATATAGGCGATACAAATTTATCATGTTTAAATTTGAGAAAATAATCTTGTAATTTCTCTTTATTAAACGTAAACTTAATTACCAGATTCGTTTTTATTTCCTCCTTGAAATTATTAATACTCTCAGTTAAATCAGTGTAATTACCTTTCAAATCAAAGATTTCACCTGAGAGGTGTTGTAAAGCAGCAATGCGATCTAGTATACAAATGCCAATATCACTACCCCCACTATTTTCCCCGCCCCACTACCTGGCTACCTATCACTAGGCATGTTACTAAACAACTGTTTTCTTAAAATTCCTTTAACCACACTCTTTTTTATTTTTACAATACCCTATTTTTTTTTATTCAATTTAACCTTCACTGTTGCATAAACTGATGTTAAAGGAATATGTACACAAAATATCAGAATTCAAAATAGACAAGAACCACTTCAAAAACTTGAATAAAGTCAGAGCACAAACGCATACGTCTTTTCACTTTAGAAGCTAATCCCCCACTCCCGATTTCCCTAACTCTATTACCAGCCACTGAAGACTTTTGTAAAAAGTATTCAGAAGCAAGTTTGAATTTCCCACTTGAAGAAAAAGGGACGCCTAAATAAGTGTAGATCTTCGCGTATTCTGGTTGTAATCCTTTCCAAAAAAGTAGTTTTAGTTTTTTTCGTTTTGGGAATTTATGGAACACCATGACTTTTGTTTTGCTGGAGTTTATTGAAAGGCAATTTTCGGTACAATATTGTTCTATGAGTTTTAAATTTTTTGCGCCTCGTTCCAGGAGTAACAAATATTAACGGGTCATCAAGGACCGGACCAAGGCTTTCTCCTTGCAGAAAAGAAATCTCTATTTCTCCCGATAACTCCTGATTTATTTTGATTTGTAAAACTGGTTTTAATTATCCTAATTATTTTTCCACTTACGCCCATTTTACATAATTTGTCCCATAATAGATTGTGATTGATAGAATCAAATGCTTTCTTGAAATCAACAAATACTGCATATATATGCTCCTTTGTTTTTAAGATTTATTCCGATTAGAGACATCAAGGTAAAAACATGGTCAAGGCAACCTCTTCCATCTCGGAAACCTGCTTGCTCCTCTGGCAATAGACCCCAAAATTCTGCCCAATGTAATAATCTGCGAGCTGATATGCTAGTAAAAAGTGTTGCTATATTGTTTAAAACCGCTATGCCTCTGCAGATTTCTGGGTCTTTTTTATTTCCTTTCTTATAAAGAAGAGTTAATTTAGATTTTGACCAAGTTTTAGGGAGAATTTCGTTTTTCAAAATAGTATTCAATAAATAGTGTTCCCATTCAGCTTATTTAAACTTCATAAATAATATTATCAAATCCAGGAGTTTTATTATTTTTTGAAACAGAGATTGCTACTTGCAGCTCATCTAGAGTTATTGGATTATCCAGAAAAGGGCCACTTACTGAAAAGAACATTTTGTCTGATAATATTTTCTTACCAAAAAGATTCTTATAGATTTTGTCCACTCCATTAAAGTGATTGCATTTATTAAAGTTTTATAACCTTTCAGAGATTTAACTGCGAGCTATTCTTTACATTTCGGATGTTTTCTATAAATAAATTATGATATTCGTTTTTCTTGCAATTAATTAAATTTCTATACAAAGTTCTATCAAGAATATAGCTATTAAATAATGCTGATGTTTTATATTTCAGGAAAAGTCTATATTTGCGGCGTAAGATAGTTTTATTATGCTTACATTCAGAATCAAACCAGCAGTTGCTAGCAAAATTTTGTTGATACTACTCTAATAACAATCTATTACAATTGATGATTATAATAAATGATTGTCCAATATAAGTACCAACAAACAAATAATAATCATTTTTGTAAATTAATAATGTACGGGTTTCCGATTGTTTTTTTACTAAAGTTAGTCGGCCTCCACTCGCTCGGCCTTTTATTTTGGTTTTAATGGTTGGTCTAAAATATGGTATATATTTAGAAAACATTTGAAGCTATTGAAACTGATCACTTAATAGCCAAGTTTCAGCAAAACATATTCATATATATATAAATGAATTATTACACAATTCATTTATTTCATTATTTCCCAGTTTAAATAGGTTCTTAAACCCACTAATATTACAAAAAGTTACATTAATTTTATCACATTTAGCAATTTGGTTTAACTTACAGTTTCCGTTTATTTGAAAAGCTGCGTCGTTGCTTTGAGGAATAGCTAAACACTCAGGTTTTGAATGCGGGCTCGAGTATGCCCGTATTGTTGGCATCTCTTACATTGGATGATTTCTTTAGTTTTGTATGATTCCTCTACCCGAATAATAGTGTTTAGTAAACCTAGTAAGGTTAAACACATTTCTGTTGTTGGCATCTGGTCCCAGGTCTTCATAGAAGAGAGGAAGTGGTGTCTTTTCTTTAGGGTGTCGGATATTGATAACATTTCTGATGTTGAAACCTTTCGCCTGTATTTCCTCTTTTAATTTCCTAAAGTGGAATTGAATGGTGCAAATGGCGAAGAACCACTCTAAACGCCTTATCCTTTTTTAATTGGTATGTGTGATACTCTATTTTTTTGTCGTTTAGGTAATGAACGGTAGCTCTATAAAAATCAATAGAGTGAGTAGTAACTAAAATCTTAGCTGGACTTTCCTTGCAGGAGACATTGTCAGCCCCAAGTAGTTGCTAAGGTCATTGTTTAATGACATGAAGTCATTTATTTTTTATATGTATATGGGGGGGGGGGGGGGGGGTTGTGATCAGAGATAAGTGAGTCACTGACCTCCGGCAGAATGGTGAATTTGTTATGTGTCTCAAAATCTGACACAAATGTACTTGCTGTTGCTGCTGTTGTTATTGATATTGTTGTTGTTTTAGGTGCTGTTGTCGCTACTAGTAATGGTGGATTACTAGTAGTTATAGGTAGATTTGTAATTGTTATTTGTGTTGAGCACATCTCTGTCGGGTTAACGGAGGTGAGGTGATTAGAAGTGTTTTTTGCCTTGTTTTCTGTTCTTGATTTTCTCTGGCGTTAAATCCGCCATTTCCGACGATCTTTTGGTTTTATTTATTGAGGACGTTGTAGACTCGTCCCCAGAGGTAGAGTGCCCCCATTGTCGTTTTCGCTTAGACCCAATGTCTAAGCTAGCCGAGGAGGGTAGAAAGTTTTTTTATTTAAACTTCTATTTGATTATTATTTATTTGTGCCATAATTGTTTTAGCAAAACATAAATAAAAAAATTTAGAAAAAATAAAAAAGCATGAGTAAATATATATACGAATAATTAAAAAAAAAATGAAATGGCCCTTTAGCTTAAAGAAGAGTTGATGGGGGCCAGCGAGTATACTAACTTACACGACACGTTATGTACGAGCATCAAAACAAGCGTTCAGTAACAGAACAATGGATGTTTGTTAACCTCACTATCGTGTTTGACGACTGTTCTTTCTCTCTTCTATCACTTATAAAAGAAATAAAATAAACTTTTTTGCGAAATAAAATAAACAGCAGAAAATTAAATAAATAAAAAAAGCACTTCTGAATAATTTGGAAAACTAAAAATTTTACTTGAGATTGAAACTAAAAGAAAGAAACTAAGAAGAATATAACACAAGTATTAAGAGAGGCATAAAAGTGATGTTGACTCTATGAATGCTCAGAGCGAACCCGTGTACAGCTAAGGTGCAAAATCCTGTCGAAATATTCACTATATAGCATATTTGTTATGCAGAGAAATATCAGATTTATTACCTGAATCCACATGGATGAAGTTAGAAAGACACTTAATTTTTGGAATGTATCGTATGTTTTTTAAATATATATTTACTACATGTATTTGGTAGACATGTACAGAGACTTTCATCACATATTCAATAATATAAAATAAAGAAACCCTAAACAAAAAATTATCGTTTTGCAAAAAAATCAGTCACTTTGTTTTATTTTCTACATTTAAACAATTCTTAATATTCCTAAAATACTTCACATTTGTTTAAAGCATTAAATAATATATGTATTTATTATATTATTATAAATATTATATATATTTGAAAGCACGTCGAATGGTTTTGAAAGCTTCTGGTATCTCGTCTGCTGTAACTTGAGATTTGAACACTTTTCCTCTCATAGACTTTAATTTCGCTGCCACTATATTCAGGATTCAATCTCTAAATGATTTAGATTTCTTTCGTGTATTCAGTACTGTTACTTCTTCGTTAATGTGAGATACTGATCCTATTCAAAATCATTTTTTATTTGTCCTAAAGAATTAAACTGGTAATAAGCTGAATTAATCTGATATAAGATCTAAGCCCTAGGGTTTCTTCTAATGTTCTTTCATTAGAATATATTGAAAAGCCTGCTTTTAAACAGTTTTTAATAGTTGCTACTGTCACATTTTGTTCACAAATTTTGGATAATTCTGATCTGCATTCGCGTGAATTACCATCATTATTATCACTCTTTTTCATCATATTCTTTACAATTCTTTTACGGTACTGCAATTTAAAGTTTTTTATTATCTCTGGGTCCATTGGTTGCAGTTATGACGTATTATTAGGAGGAAAAAATGAAGTTAAATTTATCGATTTTATATATTCCTTATATGGAAGCAAAAGATCGCCCTATAAAGAGATTTTGTTTAATGGAAAAATAATTTTAAATTAGGATTACGAGTGATAATTCGTTAAATAGAACAAACCGTTCGTTCTGGAGAAGTTCTACTGTAGTTAAATTGAAGTAAGAGGAAGTTGTGAGAGTGCTTTACACCAGATTTTTTTTACTTTCTCTTCTCACTCTCAGTAGGAGGAAGTATTGTAATCGTGCCAAATTGTCGATATCGAGTTTTCACTGGAAATATCCGTTTTGAGGTTCCCTGAGTCCAATAAAGGGTTTTTAGAAAATTGTCTGTGTGTGTGTGTGTCTGTGTGTGCGTGTGTGTATGTGAACAGCATGGCTCAAAAACGAAAAATCATAGAATGTTCAAACTTGATATTCCGTTTAGGTATCACCAAGGGATCCGACAGTAGGTCATCTACCAAATTTCCTCAACCGGAAGTACCACTGTACAGAATTTTTTTTTTACTTTCTTGCGATTTTCTCAAAAATGGTTCTGACGATTTTCTTCAAACTCGGTATATTTACAAAACATACAAAAATCTACAACTTTTATTTGAAACATTTCTCCGACAAAATTCATTGATGGGCACTTTTGGGAAAGGGATGGAGTTAGGAAGGTAGTCCTCTAAAGGGCTATTTTAGTTTATTATACAATTCTATCATCTAAATAATATTAATTAGAATTATGTTGTAGAAATGTCGAGTTTGAAGAAAATCGGATGATCGGTAGCGCGTTTTTACTGAAAAGTATTTTTTCATATTTCCGCTATTTTCTCTAAAACTGCTCCAACGATTTTCTTTAAACTAATAATGTGAATTACCATATAAAGAGCTACGACTTTTATTTGAAACATTTCCCCGTGTAAAGACAAAGGGGGTTTTGGGGAGGGGTGGGGTTATCTTTTTGTCTAAAGTGCTGTCTTAGTAAACAGAATTAATTAGGAATAAATAGACTGATAAAATTCCGAGTTCCAAGAAAATAAGTAAACCGGAAGTGCGTTTTCTGAACAGTTTTTTTTTAGTTTTCGCGATTATTTTTATAAAAACACCGACGAATTTCAATTAATTTGGTGTACTAACTTTAAGTTTGTCAATTCCAGTTTTGAAAACTGGAGTAAGAGAAAGTTGTGAGAGCGTTTCATCCGGATTTTTTTTTTCTTATATAATTTTTAGTTTATTTACTTATTGCAAGTTGTACTTTATTTCAATATGCATATAAATCAAGCTTTATATTATTTTTATTATTCTTATTATTAATTATATTTCAAATAAAAGTGATTGATATTTATGTGCGTAGATAGTATACGAAGTTTAAAGATAATCGTTGGAAGCAGTTGTCGAGAAAATCGCGGAAAAGTGAAAAAAATAATTCCGTTGTTTTGAAGGCGCACTTCCGGTTGTTGGATTTTCTCTGAAACCTACGTAGAGTAAGTAGTACCTATGTAGAATATTAACTTTGAGCTAGCTGCAATTATTAGTTTCGAGATATTTTGTTCAAACACACACACACACACACACCCACACCAACCCACAATTTTTTAATAATGCATTTTAATTCGCAGGAAAAACTCACATTCGCAAATTTGAAATTTGGATTTTTTAGATTCTACTGAATTATCCCTAAATCTGTTGCATTATTAATTAAGGACATTGTTTTCAGTGTATTACTATGTAAGTACTATATGAATTTTCCAGGCAGTGATTAATTCCTGGAACACTAGCGCTCTCTATGCCTCTCGTCAGTTTTGTTTTTTAAAAATGCAACCCCTCTTCAGTTTTGTATGGAAATGGCGTGGGTCATCATTTCCAGTTGTGTTCACGCTCACTGCCACAGCACTCCCACACTTCCGGCCACACTATTGGTTATCATCCGACCAATAGCTAGTGTACGCTCCATTTAAACTTTTTTTTCTTTTTTTTGAGGGCTTCGAAAGGGGTATTGGACTGGTTCGTACCATCCATCCATCTCTCCTTTTTTATACCAACGATTCGTTTTTCCTTTTCTCTATCTCCCCACTCTTTCTCTCTGTTAAGTTGGCACAGTTTTAATACACATGAAATACACCAGTTGGTTGCTTTCGGGGATTGGGGTCGTAATAGCGGCAAGAATTGGAAGCGGTTTAATGGTTAAGAGAACCGCACTAATCATTTATTCACAAAAGGAACTTTTCATTTTACTCTGCTACATTTCTGGTTAGAGTCATTTTTAGGAAGCGGGAAGGGATTTAATTCTATGGAATGATCCAACCATAGTTAGGATTTTTTTTATTGAATTGGGTTTATCTCATAATCTAGGGAATATATTTTTATTGAGAGAACCAGAAATTTTATTTATTTGCAAATAGCGGCAGAAAAAGTTGGCTTTTCATCAACCAACGACTTACGACCCATGGCCAGAGAAGCAAGTGTTGGAGATTGATGGAGAGCGTGAATATGTTTACAAATTTAAAGTTCTCAGGGTTAACTCGAACAGTTTTCTCGTAGCCAGAACACTTGGTATCAACAGATCCTATTACTTTCTATTACTCCTCTAGAAGAGGAATTATTGCGTTCGTGCCAGACTTTCGAAATTCAGGTTTTCTCGAAAATACATGTTTTGGGGGCCCCTGAATCCGAAAAAAAATGTTTCTAGCGAAAATCAGAATATCTCAAAAACGAAAAGTCGCGGGAAGCTCATGCTTGGTATTCCGTTAGGCATTATTATATCAGAAGATTCCGGGCAAAATCCGGAAGTGCAACTTTGCTGAATGGTTGTTTTCAGTTTTTCATCACTTTCCGAAACGGATCTAACGATTTCTGACTATCACTTTTATTCGAAACATTTTCCCTGGAAAATTGATTTTTGGGGTTTATGGGGGAACTGTAGCGTTATGCTTTCCTTAAAGTGCCATTTCCGTATAAATATGGTTTTACCTCCTACATAATATTAATACACAATGGAAGCAATGATAAAATTCCAAATTTGAAGAAATCAGTATATGAAGGTATATGGAACTTAAACGATTTCCTTTAAACTTGGTATGCTAACTTCACCGGTAAAACGTATTACTTTTATTTGAATTATTCCAAAAAAAAAAATATTTTGGATAGTTGTGCGGAATTTGTGGCACTAATTTCAAGTTTTATTAAGTAGTTGACTGAGTGTTGTTAGAGCGCTCTATGGGCCATCAACTCTCTACCTCCAAGGCTAGTAGATTGGTACTTATCCCCCACCATCACTTGGACAAATGTTAGGACAAATACGTAAAATTTGTGTTTAAAGAAAGTTTGTTTTAAACAATAGGCTCTTTTGGCTGCAATGTCTGTAATCATGACCCATCCCATCTTTTTCTTCTTTTAGAATTTAATTGAAATCTGTGCCAGTGATTTTCTTTAAACTTGAAAAAGCTATCACTTTGTTTTAGTATAATTTTTGCGGAAAATTTGTTTTTGGGCGCGGATTTTTGGGAACCCGGAAGTTAGGCTTAAATTTGAATTATCATTGCTAATGGGGTTAAGTGAGTGGGCGCTGTGAGGAATTGCCCAAAACTTTATATATTGCGAACACTTAATAAATTTTTAGTAAACATTGCAATTTAAAAAAAAGTAGCACCACTAGTAGGAAGAGAAACCTCTGTGAATGTTCCATATTAGATAGTTTGTGACGCGGCATCACTTCCCTACTCCACTATTTTCACCACTTGTGATCGTGTAAGTTTTGACACTCATATCAGCTAAGGAATTCATGTACTCTTGTTATTAGCCCAGCATACAGTGAAATAATTTTCCTTAGTTTTCTTTATTGCTATATATGTTTTTATAGCGACCATAACTCTTTAGCAGCTCTATATCGCTAATATTCCTAGCTAGTATGTCGGCTCCTGTAGGGAGCGACTTCATGTATTGCAATATGGCCACCGCTATAGTGCTACTGCCTAGTTGATCTATTATATCTTTATTTACTTATATGTTTTTCATGTATCATTTCAGTTTAAGTATATTTAAGTCTACGTATACGTTATATAACTTATTGTTTTTATTACATTGGGTATCGTAAAATGTTATTTTCAATTTTGTTTCTTTTTATTTTTATTATCACTTTTATTATAGTTTATAAAACAATTTTATGAATGGCGCTTATTCAAAATTTTAGGAATTTTAAGCCATTTTATTGAATATGCACGGTATTAGGTTCGATATTGCTGATCTTGACCTTGGATTTGTAAAGCACAAGAGATAGTTTAATGTGTAGTAAAGTATGTTTGCTGATTGTGTAGTTGGACTTGAAGACGGACAGGAAAAAGAATAAATGATCATTACTTAACAGAAATGTAGGATTCTTATGGATGAAATGAAGCTAATGATCGGTCCTTATGTATGAGATAAGGCAGAAGAAATTTCTTAAGAACATAGAAATTAGGGTTCTTATGTGTGAGACAAGCACAAGTTCTTATCAGAGAAAATAGGAAATAGGGTTCTTATGACGAGACAAGACAGAGGAGAGGTTCTTATTAAAGAGATAAAGAGAAGAGGGTTTTTATGCCAGCGGAGAGATAAGTCAGAGAGAAGTAGGATTCTAATGTGTGAAACAAGACAGAAGACAGATTCTTATCAAAAAGACACAAACAGAGGAAGTTGGATTGTAATGAGTGGACAAGACAGAGAACAGGTTCTTATTAAAGAGATAAGGACCAGAGAAAACAGAATTGTAATGTGCAAGACAAAACAGAGGAAAAGTTCTCATAGAGAGATAAGCACAGAAGAAGTAGGATTCCAATATGTGGGCCCAAGCAGAGGACAAGTTCCAAACAGAGGGATAATAAAAAGGAAGTAGGATTCTAATGCGTTTTAAGTTCTAATGAGAGTAGATGGTACTAGTGCGTTATGTCAAGAAGAAGAAGAAGGAGAAGAGAGAAACTATCACTGGATAAGTCAGCGTTATTTTGGTTCATATATGTGAGATGAGATATAAGACGGGAAGCTTAGCTTTGAGTAAAGGCTGGTCAATTAGGAATGGTTTCTTAGGAGTGAAGTGATGTGGAGGGCGGATTTTTATAAAAAAGATAAGTTACAAGAAGTTGGTTCTTATTAATGATGTGAGGTCAAAGAATTTTTTTCAGCTTCTCTTATCACTGCCATACGTGCGAAATAGCATGGTTTTTATCATCAAGATCTTATCAGAAAATTAAGACTTAGCTCTTAACGTCGTAAGAACGGATGGGGTAGTAAGACGAAGATGGTGCTTCTATCTTCTACTTGATAGTCGGCAATCTTCAATCTTTTCAAAACAAGTTTAAGTAATAGCATTATTGTTTATATTTCTTTTATAATATTCTGTAATTTTCTGTAAAGTCGTGTAAACAAAGATAATCGATTAGTTAAAGGTTTAGATTGATCAAAACCTTGGAACTAGGAAAGAATTCCGTCCTCCTTTTTTGTATCAAGGAAAATACTCCCCCTTCCTATGTTGTTGGTGACAACATATTTGATTAAGAAAAGTTTTCCACAAAAAAAAAAAACCTAGGAGTGGGGAGTGGAAAACTGTTTTTTATAACCCGTAAAGAAAAGTAAAAGTCGGCCCGGTTGTTTGGAAAAGTTTGTATTAGACGTGAACTTGTAGAATGCCTTTTCTGGATGGGCCAATTTGTGTTTTCCCCATTTTATTTCTTTTTCATTTTCTTATGCAATAACCATATTAAATAAAAATAAAGTAAAATACACGATAGTAAAGAAATCAAGTTCTTTTTTTAAAAACACAGGAAAAGTCCTGTTTTTGAAGGGAAGTTTTGGAACTTTCTTAATTGTTATATTTTTTATTTATTTTGCAATTTTGAAGTTAATATTATTATAATTTAAGATCTAAGTATTTTGCAAAGGAAGTGTGAACCTAGATCTACCGTCAGGCATCCTGTAAATAATTTATGTATGAGTAATTTAACGTGTTATTCATTAACGTCCATAGCGCATAATATAGATTATCCCCCTCCAAACCAAGGGCTTTTCCCGAGTTCGCGCTCATACCTTCCTAAAAATGTACGCTTATACTTAATGAAGGAAAACGCGATACGGACTGATCACAGGCAGACATTTTAACATACAATGAGTATGCATTACTCTGTACATATACTTAATATTCCCTTTACTTTATATTTTAGAAGCGCTAGTCTAATATATATGTATATATAATAACTTCTGTTACCGTTCATTCACTCCGCCTAAACGACACTAAACTAACCTCCTCCAAGTACTTATATCTACGAAATATAGTTGGAACTCATTTATGTACCCCAATCCGGACAATAAATTTATTACACTCCCGACATAAACTCAGTTACATAACATACCACCGTTTATAACTCCATGCGATTCGAGTCTTAATGCCGCATCCGAAAATTCCTTGAAAGCACCGTATGCAGTGGCATATCCCAGCAACAATGAAAACAATCAATATATACCTGGCCTTCCGCCATAAACATGCTCTCAGGTCTTTGTACAGATCGCACAACACTAAGATTAGATACTCGGCAACTTCTTCTGCTCCACAGCGACAACAACTGTCATTTACCAAACCCATGATTGAACAGTTGCCCATGATCAGCCACTAATCTGGATACCGCTTACGAAATTTTGCTATAATTATTCTACCAGTTGTTGTGGTATCAGTTAAAAATAAAAAATGTGGTTCTTCTTTTATTTAGACTTCCAAACCGCAAGCACGTCAACTTCCAAATTATTTTTATTTTCATTCAGCCTCAGATTCTAGAGTCACTACCTATATTTTCAGCAGGCATGGGCTGGGAATAATCCTCCTCCCGCCACCTGTATATATTTATGTTTATGACGTACGAGCAAAATTTGAAATTTAAAGAAAACGTCATTTTATATAATAACTTTATTAAGAAGGGCAAGAGAAAGTCGTTTGAGTGTTTCACACTAGATTTTTTTTTTAGGACAATTGAGTTTTGGTAAACTTTCTTCTTCTTGATCTATCAAGGAATTGGTTTCACTCCTGCAGTTGTTCTTGTCTAAATCCGGACTGGTAAGGCTCAATTGTTGAGTCGTGTCCGTCTACACTGCCTTCTTATGTATTCGAGTTAGTTCTTCTTGCGCCTCATTTTTCTCTGGTTTTCCAGGAATGCTACTTAGTATTCTGAAATTGTTATTAGTTGCCGTACTATATATTTATTTATTTATTTTTGCGATTTCCTTGCATGATGCAAACCGAATGGTGATAAAAAAAAATCCTAGGAGGTTTACAACCTTCTTCTCACTTTAGTTTACATTACCATAGCAATCAGATTGTGCTAGTAAATATAGTTTAACGATGTGAGAGGGTGGGGAGAAAGTGAATCTACATGGCCAATCAGGATAGCGTGTGCACAGCCAGTGCGCCTCCTCTATTAATACTGTAAGATGTAGTGCGAGCATAGGAAGGCCCGTAGTAGCTCTCCAGGTACCCCTGCTCAGCTGAGCCAAGTTAATAGTTTGCACCTTATCAGCTGCTCTCCATAATGTTCCCCATCTCTCCCTACCACTCTGCCAGTCTGTCTCTCCCTCTCACCCCGTTTGCATTTTCATAAAAACTTAAATTACAAACCAGCTCTTCAGCCCATTCTCCACATTATAATTGTGCTGCTCTTTATATGAACCTAGGAAAGTGATTTTAAAAATTTTAATTAATATTAAAAATTGTTTATACAACCGTAATACAGAAACTGACTTGAGAAGTCCGTTTGTTTGTCTGTTACAATTGAATTGATTTGTCTGCTAAATAAGAAATTGAATTTTCTTTTTTTTCTTTCCCTTAACGATGTGAAGATTTAAATTGCTTTTCGGAAAAACAGATTTTTCAAAAACGCGAGCATGTTTGTTTATAAGAAAACAATATCTCCAAAATGGAAAAATCATAGAAAGCTTATTTTCGTTTGGCCTTTGAATCCGACACTAAATTTTCTATCAAAATCCATTAGTTGGGAGTATAACTACGGAAGTTGTTTCTCTTCAGTTTTTTTCACGATTTTTTCGCCAAAACGGCTCTATATTTTCTAGGCAGGTAGTCTACTACTTTCTCACATACAGTCCTAAAAACACTCTTAATTGAAATACTTTTTATGAAGTACTTTCTCTTACTCCTGATAAGAGAAAGTCTTGTAATCGTGTCAAATTTTTGATATCGAGTTTTCACCGGAAATATAGGTTTTGAGGCCTCTTAAGTCCGAAAAAATGTTTTTTGGAAAATGGTCTCTGTGTGTATGTGGGTGAACAGCATAGTTCAAAAACGAAAAATCGCAGAAAGTTCAAACTTGACATTTCGTTTCTGGCATTTTTAGAATATATTTACTGCATGTCTGAGAATAGAGCATCTACTATTTCCGTGTAGGGACTCAATGAAGTGGGTTCTATAAGCCCACATTTGTTATTGTTATTATCCATAGACAGCTAAGTTAAATTTGCTAGAAGTATGAACTCAATTAAAATCTTTCAACGTGTCAACTTTAATAATAGAATGTTATTGTTTGTGTATACTTCAAATTAGATTTCTATAAGGTTGTTCACGATGATTCCACGCATTACTTCAACGCTGGCAGTGTGTTAAGTAACATTGTTAACAAACAAGAGCAACCAAAAGCTGTGAAAGAAGGAATAAAACCTTGTTTACGATGATAATTGAAAGCAATATTTCATTTCCTTTCATACTTCTTCACTCTGCTGCGCTACCCAGCAAAGGAGACCATAATTTTCTATCTAGCCGAGTGTCTAGAAGTGAAACCAACTTCATAAGTACATAATTCTTCAACACCTCTATCTCACTACTTCTTTTTAACACTTAGAGGCTTTTCCTTTCACTTGACATACTTACAAACTTCAGGATAAATAAATTTGACAAAAAAAAAGAAGCTTTCAACCATAGCAACATCAACAGAAGAAAACAGATAATTTGATATCATGGTACTTGGGGCGGGGGAGGTATGGTGTATTGCGAACTTGAAGAGCGTTAGGTAGCCTTTTCTCCATAGTGACAAATGTAAATTACCTTCTTTATTTAAACATTATCACCTAGGTTTTCTCAATATTTCTGTTGGATCTAAGTCAGCATTTGAGGGGAGAAGTAGAGTAGCCACTTCTTCAGGCTCTTCGCGTCCCTACGGAGCACCTCCGCCGGCACAATACACACTACATTTATACTGTAGCTCCAGTATACAGACAATATACATAGAACCGGAAGAGCTAGGTGAGTGTTGTGCAACTAATTGGGTTTGGCGTACCTGTAGGCAAGAATGGGTGAAGTGAGAAATTATTGATGACGCATTTGGTATGGTCACCGTCCTGAAGAAGGAAACGAGGACGACTAAGAAACGACATGGAGGGCAAAAGATTGCTCAATAATCATGAAGGATTGAAGCTTGAAGGAGCAGATTTTATGTGGATCGGCTGTAACTAGTGATGGAAATAAAAAAGAAAACTCTAATGTGAAACTCACACGGACTTTTTCTTACTTCCTGTTAATACAATTATATATAATAATGACAAATTTTCTTTAAACTCGAATTTTAAATATTTATAAGTATAGTGATAGCGGAGTAAGTAACATCCTAATAGTCTTCTCTCAGGTAGAGAAGTGATCATTATATTATACATATAAAACCATACATTGTAATGAAGTGGTACTTTAGAGGAAAGCATAACGCTAAAGTTTCCTTAGAACACCCCTCCCCCCCCCAGAAAAATCCATTTTCCGGGGAAAATGTTACAATGTTATTGTAATGATATGGCAAAGTCATTGAAATCGGCAAAGTACACCAAAGAAATAATAATTTACAACTAGTGGTTCCAGCCAGCTGCTATCTTAATAAAGGGTGGCAGTAAAAAACAGCAACCTAGTTGGCCGCCGACAGCAGCGGCCAACCAAACAAACAACAAAGCCTTTTCATCAATACTTACATCAATAAGCAAGCACCGCGATAAGGTTGGCCACTGAACTGACCTGAATAAGGTCAGCAAACTACGAAGGTCGCCCACTAGGACAGATGTCTTGTTGTGAGTGTGAACAACAGTAATATATAAACTCCATCATATACGACGACAGGATTATTATATCATCTACGACCAAACGAGCACGTCCTTATACACAAGCGGCGATTTACTATATACAGTTATATTCAAACTTATCTTTCTCTTAGTTGTGCATCTTAGTTCGTTATTTTAATCATTCTAATTTATCAGTTATTTATCTTCTATTTATTATTAAGTATTTTATAGTTATTAGTTACCATTTATTACGTTAAAAATTATTGTTAAAATACAGTTTATTTTTATAAAAAACCGTTTAATAATTCGAGCTCTAACTTCCAAAATCTCTCAAACTAACTTCCGCCCTCTTCAAGACATCTGCTACTCCAGGAATCACACATCAAACGATTCCATTACATCTGGTGGCAGCGACTAGGATCCGAACAGCGATTCCCGTAAGTCAAATTTTTTATACATATTTTATTTATTAATTAAATTTTTTCTTCTATTGTGTTATATAAGTTCAATCATATTGAACTAAAATTTTTTTGAAAATTTATGAAAACTAGATCAAAGAAAATTCGTGCTAGTCCTATTAAAATTTCTGACCCTCAATCAGTATCTACCATGACCACTTATAATTTAAATGGTGTACAGATGTCCTTAGAAGAGGCTGTGCAACACCTCTTGGGTGAAAGAGAAAATCTGCACCTGCTCCCCCGGCCCAAGATAAAACATCTATAATCGCTAGTCTGAACCTACTAAATCAGATTCCGTGTTTTGACGGAGAGCAAAACACAAACATAGAACTCTTCCTAGAACAGGTACAACGCTGTGCTAGATTGTCGCGATGGGACGACGATACCACATTAGAGGTGGTTGAATTTAAAATTTCTGGTACCGCGAAAACCTTCTACAACACACAGAAATCACTACTTTTACGAGAAGGTAAGGTAGTCGATTTCAAAACAATATCGAAAATGCTGCTCAATAGGTACCACACAGAGCAAACGCCTCTTGTTCTGTTGCGCCAAATTACTAATATGCAGGCTTCCCCAAATGATTCGGTAGAACAAATCGCCGACAAGCTCCGTCACCTGCATTCCCTAATTTCAGATAAGGCCGAGGCAAATCCAAAATTAACACTACAAACGGTGTTAAACAAAATCACCACCGACACTTTCATCAAGCTTCTTCCACAAAATCTAAGGAATGAGGTACGCACTAAGCTGCCTGAAACCTAAGACAGTGCCCTGGAGAGAGATAAAGGTTGCTGACGGCACTGAGAGAGATAAAGGTTGCAGACTTTGCCCCGTCAGTGTTTGCTATAACACCAAAACCTAAATTAAGCAAACCAGTGGCAAGGCAAAATAATCTACCGCCATCGCCATGTAAATACTGTGGGAGTATGCATTTTCACGCAGAATGCACTCAAAAAAATAAATCCCCAGTATTTAACGTAGTTAAAAATCGGCCATGTCGGCATTGTTCAGGGCCTCATTTCGATAGGCATTGCACGACCTCAAAAACAAAACCACGTACTAACTTCGTGGCAAATTCTCGCCACAAGCCAATAAGTTTAATAATTTTCAAAGGCGTAGTAACCAACGCCAATCCACACATACACACCAATCTTACAATCAGGGTCAGACAGAAGCAATTAAACCAACAAATAATACTACTGACAAACCGACCTGCCAGTATTGCAATAAATACGGCCATACTGCTCGAAACTGTTTTCTAATCGAGCCAGAAAACGGCTAAACTTCCGGCAGTCACAGGCGTTTCTACAGGCCACAACTACGGCAATTACCCCGGCATCACTTTCGCAAAACAGTTACTACAAGTAAAATGAATACATTACGACACATCTGTAAACTCTTCTCTTCCTGTCTCACAGCAGCAACATGACCCACATAACACGAACACACGGCTTATCCTATCTATTAGGGGCTAAACCGGTCATGTCTAATTTATAGTCATTAAATTTATAATAAGTGATTATGAAATGCATAAATTTCTAAATTTCCTTTTAATAATTAATTAACGTTATTTACTTAAAATCGGAGATTAGATAGTTGCGTTTGTAAGCATAATTATTTATCTTTCTCTAAGGTAGCGTTAATTCGATCTTGTGTCGCAAGTTTACGCTTATTCTTCTAACAGGCACAGAAAATTTAAAGTTTAAGCATAATTATTTATATCGCTTTTTCTCAAATTCAATCTGTGTCAAACTCAATCAAAATCAATCAAGCTTACGTACAGTAAATTTAAGCTCGCAAAATCTTAGCACATAATTTCTTACTCTTTTTAATTATGTTATTTTCAACGATTTTATGTCTAAGTAAAATCTCTAGCAATTTTTCTTATAAGTGTAATCACACTCTCACACAAACACCACTTCCGGTGTTGGGAGAGATTGGTCAACAAAACACCACATCTCAGTCCAGGGAGTTACACATACAAACATAAAATACGGCTATACACAGACAGCCAATAGTAACAATTATTTAACAACAAATTATTTTCGTTTAATTTTCATTTACCGCCAACTTTACTATTAACTGATTTTCTTTTACCGCCAATTGTACTAAACATTGTTTACATTTCAGACTAAATAATACAACCTTTTCTTACAGGTGACTACTACAAATAGTCACAATAAAAACAACCCAGTATTATCTCCTTATTGTTCTATTCAAAAATTTTAACAAAAATTGCTTTTTGTTCAGTAGAATAATACCAATAACAGGTAAATTCAATAATAGCACATTTGAGACGGAAGTACTACACTATCGACTACAATACACTTCCACCAATCTAGTGGAAAACAAAGACGTAACACGTGGGCATAAGACTTAGAGGGCACTAAATAAAACCCTCAATTGTGACTTCCAGGTATATTATTTTAGTTATATATTTATATATTTATTACCTCTTCTTACAGGTCATTCCCTTAAATATAAAAAAATTCCACTATCATCACTATCAATTTAAAAATTTATTTGTACATGCATTAATACAAATTTGCAGCATTTCGTCACGGCTTAACTACAACGAGCTCATTACTTCGCAAAATCACTAGTGTACCCCAAAAATACGACAAACGCATGTCCCCCCCCCCCATTACTGCGTTTTGTATACTTGCCATTTTCCTCGCATATATATTTAGATTTAATATAGTCGACATCTAAATTAAGTTACATTAAGTTAAGCTAAGTTAAAGTAAGAAGTCTAGACTAATCGACGAATCTCGAGATCCTAACTTGAGCTCAACACCTATCCCACAAGCGCTTTCCCTTCTCCCTTGCACGCAGCACGCATTGGGTAAATCAGGGGCAACAATTAATCGATTAAATCTCAAAATATAAATATATAAAACCTTAAAAATAAGAGTGCACAGTTTACAATTCTTATAAACAATATTAAAACGTGGTATACCAACTTTTACCTATCAATTCACTGGCATTTAAGTTTCTTTTATAATTTCATTTATTATGCTACCTTTCAGTAACGTTTACACACTAATTTTTTTATTGTTATCAACGATATATATATAATACGTCTCCTTTATAATTACATTTCCTATGTTAATATTTTAACTGATATTTGTATTTATGTTTCCCTTATAATTTTATTTATTATGTTATCTTTCAGTAACATTTACATATTAAATTTTTGATTTTATCAAATAATATAATTAAATTTCGATAAACATTTGTATGTCATTTACATATTAAATTTTATCAAATAATATAATTAATTTTCGATGTTTATATTTTTAATTAACATTTGTACGTCATTTACATATTAAATTTTTGATTTTATCAAATAATGTAATTAATTTTCGATGTTTATATTTTCAGTTGACATTTGTATGTCATTTACATATTAAATTTTTGATTTTATCAAATAATATAATTAATTTTCGATGTTTATATTTTCAGTTGACATTTGTATGTCATTTACATATTAAATTTTATCAAATAATATAATTAATTTTCGATGTTTATATTTTTAATTAACATTTGTACGTCATTTACATATTAAATTTTTGATTTTATCAAATAATATAATTAATTTTCGATGTTTATATTTTCAGTTGACATTTGTATGTCATTTACACATTAATTCTTTGACATTTATAATTCGTTTTTTTTATGTTAATACTCTCAATTACAATTACGTATTAATTCTTTGACATGTTAATACTTTCAATTACAATTACGTATTAATTCTTTGACATTTATAATTCGTTTTTTTTTATGTTAATATTTTCAATTTCAATACATATTAATTCTTTGACATGTTAATACTTTCAATTACAATTACGTATTAATTCTTTGACATTTATAATTCGTTTTTTATGTTAATACTTTCAATTACAATTACGTATAATTCTTTGACATTTATAATTCGTTTTTTTTTATGTTAATATTTTCAATTTCAATACATATTAATTCTTTGACTTTTATAATACAGTTTCTATGTTTTCTATAACATTTACATGTAAATTTTTTGACTCT